>OZ026850.1:14485231-14725419 GCA_964023205.1 Lutraria lutraria | reverse complement strand
CGTGCTCACTGAAAGAGGGTCGTTGGTTCGGCCCAGCTTATGACCATGTTTCTTTATGCGATAAAGTAGACAGTTGTTTACGAAGGATGGGAGTCTAGTACTGGCCCCGAGGTTATAAAACTTGAGATCAGACTCCAAGCTCAAATCTCACATTTTGTCTTTCAATGGTTCTAAGTTAATTGTGATCAGACAATAATGAAATTATTGATTCATTAGTCTGACGCCATACTTGATCTGAATATGTATTCAAACATTAATCAGTTCTATCTGTTCAACCGTAATACTTTGAGAACAAAACTGAGCTTTGAGCTTGGAGACCGTTCTCAAGTTTTATAACCTCGGGGCCTGGTTCTTCCCAGGAACGATGGTTAGGTGAACTGTAATCCTTATATAACTCTGACTGCTAAAAAGGGGCGTAGACCCCAATGAAGCAAACAAGCAATCTTCAAAAATACTTCAATTGTTTTTATACATCAATTAGTTCACAAAAATATCGATTTTTAACCCTGATAAAAGCCAGGTTTGACACAGATGTGCATGGACAAATGGCGCTCAGTGGTTATTTTTTTACTGATATATTTTTGTCTTGCAATTTACGTACTTAATTTAAGTGTTGGTGTTGTTGCTTTTTCAGCGGGATGCATAATAACTAGGTATCATTATCTATGGTGCTAACAGCGGTGGTGATCTTTCATGGTCATTTGCGCTGTGTACCATTGCTGGTATCATCTTTGGTGTTTCCGGAATTCTGCTGGTTGTGGACATGCTCAAGCGTTAAGATCACGTGACTTTTATAAATGTGCAGTGTACCCGGAAGTTCGGTATGACGTCATCAAATCTACGTACTTTGCACTCGGTAAAAGTTAAGAAGTATTTTGGAAAGCAATGTAGTTTGAGTTAGTTATGTATAAGAAGATTTTATATAATGATGACAAAGCAAAATGTATGTTGTTCTATAAATCTATAATACGTAATATTGGACTACGATACTTTTTATGTTTTAAGGCTTTTTGTACTACATTTAATATGCATTAAGTTATACATATATATTGATATGTTATTATACAATATTTTACCATTACTCTTAGGTATCTAGTTTTCTAACTTTTGGACTCTTCTGATTTGTTAAACATAAAAAAGAAACCGTACCGCCTGTAATCGTGAAACTTCTGACATTCCCTCAAAAGTTTGTCGGTCGTGAAAATGTATGGTGTTCGGTCGATGCCAATAGAAGCTAAACGCCACAATGCAACTAAGTGTTACCAATGTATTTAAAGAGTTGTGTACGTCAGAAATGGCTGTTTCATATACAATAAAGGCGTTCCATATAATAACTTTGCTTCATACACGTAAGGCGTTCCATAGTTTTAAAACTGGTGTTTCGCTGATAAAGCCCGATCTATACGTATGAATTCTCAGGCATTTTAGTTAAGCAATACGTACGATCTTTGAATTTATTAGACATATGTATAACTGATAGACGCCTATACACATTAAATCATGGTTTAAGAGTTGTCTTTGTGAAGGTACTTAAGAAATGGCACAAGAAAGGAATTATTTTTGTATTCCTAACACAGAAATATATATTTTATACAGAAAGTTTTCATTATACTGTACTGGTATTCAAATGGTCTCGTTTAAAAAAATACGGTATAAATTTGATAAAAAATCGTAATATACATCTGTATATGACTTATATGAGAGATTTGAATGAAACAACCATCTTACCTCGCTCTGATATTTCTACTCTTTTTAGCTAACTTTGCTGGTTGCTTTGGCAACCGTCCGTATTTAAATCTCTTTTTCGTGAGATACAGTCAAACATGTGTTTGAACCCACCTCTGGATATAGGCCAAGCGAGAATTAAGGCCATATTTTAAAACTATTATTTTCAACATTCAATAAAGACCTAATAATGTTTTCCTAAATGGTGGCCTTTGTGTACAAGTTTGACTCTATCTTTATTTAACCAAAATTACGTCATTTTATGAAGAAGGCTTTTTTCTCAATAAAAACATATTTATTTATTTCGTAATAAGTCAAATTTATCGTATTTAAAAATAGATTTAATTTATATTATGTGTGTTGCATATATATTCATTGTTAAGTGTTTTGACCATTTTTACTTGCTTAAATGATTAATTCTCCACCTACGTTACTTATTTCTCCGTTACCTGATGAGATATACAAACCGGAACCAGATACGATTTTGTCTGAAAGAAACATTATAAATGTGTTTTCATTGAAAAGTTCAGCAAATTTGTGAGAATGAGTTTAATCAACCATGAAGTGTGCTTAGTGAAATTTTCAGTTGTTTTGATAGTGTTCGAATTATACCAAACCATTTTAGACAAATTTTAGATCAATGCTAAATGTTTTCGACAGACGCAACAGTTCTGCAAATATTTCCTAACGCAATAATGCTTGAAAAGGGGTGTAAAAGTGAATACTTGTTATATGTAAGCCTTTTTTAAAATGTTTTTATACATTGGTTTTATGTATGTTGATAAACTGTATATATGTGCTACCGTTTTTTGTAATAGATCCGTATTTTGGTACAATTTATACTGCTTCAACTTGCTTCATATTTTTCTACATATATAAATATTTGTTCGTGCCTTTTTATCATTTTGTTCTATTTCATTTTTAATTAATCAAATATTGCTTGTAGATTCGTTATGAACGATTCTGTCAAAAGTGTTGAGTCGATAAACGAGGTGGATTCTTCATGACATCAATATCATGGAATTATCACGAAATATCACGTGGTGTTAGCAGTGTGTGACGTGACGATATAGCAGTTTTTCGTGATGTACTATGTTCCATGTGGTTCCAGGGATACCACATGATGCCACGAACACATGTGACGTCATTAATGTCATATTGCATCACTTGTGCCCCATGATTTCAGCTAGGTCACTTTACATATATAACGTCACAATGTCACTTGAAGTCAGCAATGTCATTTGATGATGACGTCATCAATGTAATATGACGTCATTGGTGTTGCATGAAGCTGCTGGTGCTGTTTTTAATAATGAGTGATACATTTTATTCGAAACAAGGATTGTTTCAGTATAATTAGATTGAGTCCAAAGTTTTTTTCCGTTTGTTGACAAAACTTATTAGATGACAGTATTCGTACTACACGGCTTTATACGTTGTTCATTTGTGGTGAGTTTATATGTATAATTCTTCAATAAATTGATCTTAGAATTTTATTCCTCTGTCTTTCATTAGTGTCTGCCTTATTTTCCCTGCCAATCAGCTGCCAAGATTATTTGAATTTTCATGATACCGATTAATTTCATGAAGACGACTGTCTGGGCTTTTCAGCAGATAGAGTCTGACCTACTTTTATTAAGAGTACGATGGGAAAATAGGGCAGACACTGACCATTACTTAGAATGCATATACAGCAGTGTAGCCCGGAACAAATCTAAACCGGGGCACTTTAGGGAGGTACAGGGTCAATAGTAGATTGAGAGCAAAATGATAACCGATATTTACTTTCATAACATCCCACAATGTAACAAGAAAATAAAAAATATATACATACATAAAAAATACAAAATTAATCCAGCAACCGAAGACTTTACTTTCTTGGACAATCTTAACTACTCAGGCATTTCCTTAACTGAGAAATTTCTGTAGACAAAAGCCAATGAGTTGCAATTGTCGCTAGCGCCGATTAACTAACAGGATATATCTATAATTTGCTATTTCGCCGTATACAATTCATCGCTATAATAACAGAGATCGCTTCAATCATGTTTTACCGCACATATTACAATAAAATAAATAAATGTAAGAATAAGATATAGAGCTCCACGAGCTGTGCATAAATATTTAAATAAACGGTCCACAATATGCAGAAAGTTAATATTAAAATTGTTCGATACAAATAATTAACTAAGCAATGCAACTAAGTCCAGAGATAAAAATTAAAATGTAAAAGTGACCATGCACAAACTTCCTTTTCACATATTCTACGAAGCATATAACACCTAAGAACTACAAATGTACACTTAATAATTATATAATAAGTCTTTGATCACAAGAATAGTGGTGACGCATTCGGGATGTTTATGGCTAGAACAATAGTTTTGTTTCAAGGTTTCTTGGCCGAAAGAAAAATGATACGTGTTATCGCAATACTTCTCTATCATTTCTCAACATAGATTTCGTTCTTTTATTGTACGGTTCGTCCCAAATATATTCGATCTTTTTGATACCGTTCGTCCCAAATATATTCGATCTTTTTTATACCGTTCGTCCCAAATATATTCGATCTTTTTGATACCGTTCGTCCCAAATATATTCGATCTTTTTGATACCGTTCGTCCCAAATATTTTCGTTCTTATTTTTAACAGTTCGTCTAAAATAGTTTCGTTCTTCGGATTTTGCTGAAACTTACAGGTCTGTGCCAAAATGATAGCGTCAGTCTTATAGCCATAAACGTTTATTTTTTTCCTGGTCACGTCATTTAAATTATTGCCAATACATAATACTGCCTGGTGGATTTTATCATCGGGGATGATCGTAGTAAATTTGATAACATTGAATTACAGTACAGTCTCTCTTGAGCAACAATCTCCATTCAACAACAAATTTTTGTTTCTCCCAAAAGGTTTTGCTTTGGAGAGGTTGCACTGTATATACATCTGAGATCAGAAATGCATCTAAAAAATATAATATCGAATTATGATCTATTAATCTCATTCATCACGATTAACACAAAGTAATTGCAATTAAAAAAAACAAATTATTTTAATTTTACCGCAAAGGCTCTAATGAGCACCCGTCTCCTAATCAACGCCCACACCGTTTTTTAGGGGGGGGGGGGCGCAAGCAACTTACGACACTTGATCCTTTCAACAATTTAGTTAAATACGAGTTGTCATAGAAATGCATCCTTCAACAAAATCTTCGTATTGAATATGTGCTGTATAGGACACAGAGCTCGAAGTCACGAACAAAAGGTCCGTAAGGTATATTGGTCTTCATGTTTTAGCTAAGCGCTGTTTAGTTCCAGGCAAATAATACCGTAAGTATGAGTATAATAGTGATACTGTGGTTTCATTTATTACCGTTGGGCTCAATTTCAAAGATTTTTACCAGAATGGCTTTTTCTTAGGGATACAAATTCGTGGATTTCTTATATTTAAAAAAAAAACACGAAATTACGCAGTGGTGTATCCTATCATTTTCTTCTTTATGATAACGTGGATGAGCCGAACTACAAAATCCACGAAATTAAATCACCCGCGAAAATAATTGAACTCACAATACAATGTATAATAACTGACCCCAGGATTAAAAAATAGTAATTATGAGTTTTAAATTAAATGTACTAGGAGGTAAAAGCCTAGGTAAGGTACGAGGAAAGCTAATATTACATATAAAACATTTCTTGTGATAGTTTTCATATCATTTGGTAACAAGTAAGAACTCAGTTCTGTGGTAAGATTAAACAATGCGTACGAAATTGGTAAATATATTATGGTTGCTAAGGCAAAGTTTAACAAATGATAATTAGGTATGTAGCTTATGAGATGTTTGGCATTTGATTGCAAATAAATATGTAGTTGCGAAAGATATGTTTCAAGTGTAATTTTGCCTAACCAAGCAAACATACTAATATACCGAGTCCGCCATGATGGAAAAAGGTTACGGAGAACGATGAAGCACAACAAAGGTACAATGGAGGTGTATGGATGAACAGCATTGTATGCGTACTTATCTTTCTCCATAACACCTTTGTACCAAACATAGAGTGCTACAAAGCAACCAGCCGCCATGCAACATTTTACTGCATACTGCCGTCCTTTATTTTCCACTCTCTCAAGATTTTTCATAAAAGTTTCGAAGTGGGGGTAGTTGTACGCGCACAACATGCCCAAGAAACAAGCCCAACGGTCAAGCCCTACACGGAAAACCCATTCATGCATAGAGTCAAACCGAGGATCAGTGTACCCTAGAAGAAAACTAAACGGTCTAAATATTACGCTTGCGACCCCGGGAATTTCAAAAATGGCTGCATTTGCGACAAAATATGCACAGAATTTTAGAAACATCTTTTTTGAATCCGTGTTCCATGACTTTAAGGTTCTCATGAAAACATAGACAGATATGAACCAATAGGAATGCATGGCACATATATAATACAGCATATACTCGTTGCTAGTGACAACACATATACACGTGACCAGAAAATTCAACCGGAACTGCATCTTCAAGAATCGCCACAAGGAGAAATCCTTCTTCACCCAAAAGAATGAGAAATTCCCTGAAAGATGAAAATGTTTATCTTTAATAAACGCATGCAAATTAATAAACTGGTTCCTATTCATTATCATAGCGCAGTGAATCATTTTGTTGATTTCTCCTAGAAACAGGTACCAGAGGCTATTTTCAGAACTGCGAGGAATTGTTCTTATTATCCTTAACAAAATCTGGTACTCTTTTACTCAACGGAATATCCAAAGGGAGCTTACTCTTAATTGGTTAAATTAACTACATGAATGATTACTTCCCTTGTTTATGATAGTTAAAGAGCGTAAAAAATTAAAATAATATTTCAGTTGACCCAAGAAAGAAGAGTTATGCCTAAATCAAAATTTGTGTAATTATTGTCTTAGTAGTGACTTTTATACGTCTCTGGTGGTGAGTTTTGGATTAACATAAAATGTGTCTCAAAGTAGATAATTATATAGCCATTTTGAAAAAAAAAATTGTTTAAATTGCACACAAAATACGAATGAACATCAAGGACTTAAAAATATAATGTATATATGTCCTTATGGACATGAAGTAAATAATTTAGATTTTTACCATTGAATATTTATAATAACCACGTTTCCATGCCAACTATAGGCTTATGTTAAACAGTTATGACGTCAGGTAGAAAAAGGTTGTTTTGTTCATGGAAACAGGGCTTCGTCAGAAAATGGAAGATAAATATTGGTCATGTTACTTACCAAAACCTGTCATCCACACATACGCTGATATATAAATACGTATCCAGTTATACCATTCCTTCGCTGCAAACACGTGATACCAAACAAACATTATCTGCATCCAGCCTTTCCATTCTTCAGTCTGATCCCTGGAGATAAAATGCGATACAGTATGTTGAAAATACGATCCGATACGATAAATGCGATGCGATACAATAATTTATAACACGATACGATACATTGCGATGCAGTGTGATACATGACTGTGCGATACCCACGATGCGTTACAATGAATGATGACATTAATATGTATTGTGATACAATACGATGCGATATATTTAATAAAGTTTAATGCGATACATTATAATCAAATGTGATACATAGCATTATGATTCGGTACATTTCGGTACGATGTGCGGTGCGGTGCGGTGCGATGCGATGCGATGCGGTGCGGTGCGGTGCGGTGCAGTTTATATCAGTAGGTTCATTTTAAGAATACGTGCCTGAATTCATGCAATGACACTAGATTCTAAATCTGGTTGATAGTTTACATTTGATTGTAAAATACATGTCTGTACATAAATATCCATTATTGGTTGTACTGTCGTAAAATTTGCGATCGATATCATAAACAAAAACGTTTAGTAGCTTATACCGCATTAATCTTAAACAATATTCAGCCTGCAGTCTTGCATTACAAACAGCAACAAAAGACTGATGTAGATTTGAAATGAATACATTTGTATTTTGCTTATGACTTTATTGCTCCAAGGTATTTCCATACATGGTACATTATACTAGTGTAACGTATGTATATACCAAGTGAAGGACTTATATACATACATACATACATTCGCAACTTCCGTATTAACAGTTTAAAGTAATCAAATCCCGCGATAATAAGACGGGAATCAACGGGAATACATGCTATTGTTTACAAAAGCGAAACTACGAAAATATCCGTGATAATCCGAATGTTAATAACAGCGAAAATATCCGTGGTATTCCGAATGTTTAATCGCGAAGACGAAAGTATTATAATAGATGTCCGCCATCTTGGAATTTAAAATGTTCGACTGATGCCGTTTTCAATGCTTATTCTTAGACTTTGTGGATTATAAATGTATCTCAATATTTTTAAGGATTTTGTTGCATCCTTTACTAATTTCCCGTGCCCAATTGCCAGAGTTATTTAAGTATAATAAAATTAGTAAACACCCAATTACAGCTGTCGGACATTGCCGAGTATATAGCAATGCATTGTGGGATCGTCGAACGATAACGTTTGAGCTATTTTTAGCAGTTGCGAATCCATGTATGTATATAAGTCCTTATATATACAAAGCAACCTCCTCACAACAGCCACTAATGGTAATGACAAAATGGCCATTGTAAGGAGGTGGCTGTTGTTGAGAGAGTGAAAATAGAGTAAAATGTCAATTTGGGTCGCTAGTAGACTGGCTGTAACAGGGAGGTGGCTGTTCTTCGGAGGTGGCCGTTCATAGAAGTTACACTGTATGTATACATGTACATGTATTATCTGGGGCCATTATATATATACATTGTATATATAATTATGTATAATGGTCCCAGATGTTACCAGTCTAAAATAAAATTCACAGCTAAATCCTATAATTGCGACCTCTTCAATACAGTTACCACCTTATCATAGCAAGCTGAGTTAGTGGTCACCTCCGATTAAAAGCCACCTTGTGAATAAAGGCTAGTCCTTTGAAAGCAAACATTGATTATTTAGAACAAAATGATCTCCGAATAAAGGTAACTGTATGAATAAAGGTCATTCTTTCAGAAACCGCCATTGAATATTTTGAATGAAATGACCATCAAATTAAGCCTACGTTCAATAAAGGTCACATACTCTCTTTCCCAAAGGTGACCTTTGTTCACAGTTTTTTCTTGCGTATCTTAAATCAGAACACATATTAAGATAAACTTATACCTGTTTAATATCTTGTCCGGTGTTGGTCTTATAGTGAAATAACAAGAAACAAGGAACAGTAAAAAGACGAGGAATAAGAATTCATCTCTGTTATACACTCTCTCAATCTTGGGGAAAATCTAGAAGTAACAAAAAACGTTTTCATACAAGTCACGCGATTAATATACTCCTTAAACCACCTGATTTAAGGGTGGGATCATAGGCACTCGATTCCGTGATTTGTATACGTTTATAGACGTTATTTTTCAATTTAACTCCTCAAAGAACGCAAATCAGTCTGTCAAGAAAAATCTTTATTTTTTCCCTTTATAGAGTGTATAAAAAACACCAAGGTAGTGCACTCTCAATTTTTTCGATTGACGGAAGTGACGAAATATGCCTGGGTCCCGGCTTTCCTCCTAAAAGCTGTCAAAACGTTTAAAGTTGGGGCACACTACAATGAAAGCAAGGTTTCCGAAAAGCACGTGCACATTAGAAGGAAAGCCGAGACCCATGCTTATTTTCGTCACTTCCGCCAATCGAAAAAAATGGCGAGTGAGCTACCTTGGTGTTTTTATACACTAAATAACAGAAATGAATAAGATTTTTCTTTCGACAGATTTGCGTTGTTTGATGAGTTAAATTGAAAAATAACATCTATAAACGTATAAGATTCACGGAATCGAGAGCCTATGGGTGAGATAGGCTCATTCTTATTGCGGTAGGTCGACGCTTCTATCAAAGGGGTCTTCCTCAATATCATACGTCAGACTCATTCGATGTACCTCGGCTGTACCTGGCAAGCCGATATTGGAACTACTTATAATTCACTGTATGTAAAACTTTCAAACATGGCGGCCTCCATGATAGAAAGGCCTATCAAGTTTTTTTGTACAAACGGCTTTTTTTGTACTCTAAGTACAGGCAGAAGCACACAGTTACAATGTTTGAAAGAGAATTCTGCAATGAAAGCATGCTATACAGTCTCTCGACAGATTCCATCTTAAAAATTATGTCTATTGTTTTTGCAATCAATTCTAGATTCATGAAAAAAAACTAGCAACAAAGTGTTCCAAGAAAGTATTAGGGACATGGAAACGTATATTTGAAAAAAAGGTCAAGTACCTTTCTGTAGTCGCATAAATAGAAATAAAACATGACGAGCCCAAGTATCATAACGCTTTTCAGAAAATCGTCAATTGATAGGGGAGGCTTCGTTGTTGAGAATGTTTTGGCCACAGTCGCGTCCGAGTTTTCTGTTTTGTTCTTTGAGCACTCTTGTTCAGCACCGCCATTTTTCTGTTCCCCCTTTTCAATATCACCAAGGTCATCCTTTTCGCTTGTTTTGTGAGTATTTTCATCACTTTTTTCACTTTGTAATATTTTTGATCCAGTATTCGATGAGGAGTTGGCACCATTTTTACCTTTATCATACCGGAAGCACCACGTGCATGCGCACAGAGCCCATATCAGTAGAAATGTCAGCTGCCCGGATGTGACGTCATAATGAGGTTCAGTATGGCTGTCGAAGGTCTTATTAGATTCGAATACCGATCTCTTCAAAGCATGTAACACGTCCATTCTGAAATGCATAACAATACAAAATGTTACATACAAGTATCATAATAATTATTTATCACAATATCAATATAAATATAACGTGATAAGTAATTCTTATAATATATTATGCTACTAAAACGTTTCTGCATAGTTGGTCAAATACGCTTCACACATTTGATTGGTAAAAAACACTGTAATGCATCTGATTGATTTACGAGGCTACGCAACCTTTGATTGGTTAAGTACGCTACGCAACCTTTGATTGGTCGAGTATTCTACGCAACCTTTGATTGGTCGAGTACGCTTTGCAACCTTTGATTGGTCGAGTATTGTACGCAACCGTTGATTGGTCGAGTATTGTACACAACCGTTGATTGGTCGAGTATTCTACGCAACCTTTGATTGGTCGAATACGCTATGCAACCTTTGATTGGTCGACTACACTACACTACCTTTATTTGATCGAGTAGTACATGTATTTCGAACATAGAAAAAATGAATTTTGACCAGCATTCAGCGGTTCATATGTGTATAAGTTTTAATAAAAGGCAAGCAGTTTGTCAAAAATATACTAGTATACATGTATACAAACCATCTGTTGTTAGCAATTACACATATTTAAAGAATTTCATTGGCATATTTATTTCGTACAGCCCGTGTTAGCTTCTAAAGGTGTATTCAAAGACAACATCTGGTGCCCATTCAATTTGCTCATTTATGTGTTTACGAGTATATAACACTAAAATTCATCGAATCAATGATTTGCATGAATTTGCATACGGCAGAAATAAGAGAAGGCTATTTAAAGTATACAAAGCAATATCTGACAGTCTTCCTATTATTGCCGGAATAATTGTTTGAACGTGAAAAGAATGAATATTTAAAGCGACCTGTAAATTTGGAAACGTAACTATAAATAGAAATGAAAGGGAGATCACTCGCGCAAATTAAAAATAAAAAAGTCAAACATTTTCAATGTTCAATCAGGCATAATTTCCCTCTTTCCATGGTAAAACATTTAATTATTGTTTATATTTCTTTTAAAAGCTATTGGTGCATGTTTGAATTCAGCAAACGCTGCTTGAATCGTTAAACGGTGAAATAAAATGTTCCGAAACACATTATTCTCAGGAGAACGTGTAACAATTAGGTTCGTCAAATTACAGATACAGTTTAAGTTTAAACTCTTTTCATGAAACACTACAAGGTAATGCAAGCTATGTGATTTTACATATTTTGAAATTTATGTTGTATTTCTTGTCAGGTATGGCTTTTTACACTTTAATATGACAAAGGGCGCGTCAACAACGTTAGCTTACACGAATAATTATGGTCTTCGTCTTACAATGACTGGTAAATCTATCTAATAAGCATACCATTTAGTTGGTTAAGATAATATCCAAAGTACGTAATGTCTGTACAACCAAATAGGCTAAAACCTGTGTTAGCGGTCACTTCGGAATAAAAGTCAAGCATCGTCTAGCCGTGAATAAATCTCATTCTTTTTCAACCGTCTTTGCTTATTTACAACAAACTGACCTTTGAATAAAGACCGACTGTCAATAAAGGCCACATTATGTATTTCCCAAAGAATGGTCTTATTTCACAGGGTGTCCTTTATTCGAAAGTGGCCACTAATAAGTTTGGTTGTATTTGACGTATATAAATAAGTTTTGTATATGATTTATAATCCGCATCGTTATGACTGTGGTACAGATAGTATACCGGTAACTATGTTTAATTCGAACATATTACTTAGTATGTTATATTTTGTCAAATATATCACAGGAGCCTGTTATTCAATCAAAAAAAATTATACTCAATAAAAAATTACCTACGTATAGAAAAAACGTAGGTAATTCTTTATTGAGTATAATTTTTTTTTTTGAATAACAGGCTCCTGTGAATATATTGATTTTGTAGGACGCGGTTGAGAAATCTATGAAACTTTGTCGCTACATTGAGAATTTAGTACTTTATATGTAAACATGTTACATTGAAAATATATTGATATGGACAGAGATTGCGATTTGTTTTATTCGATTGATTTCAAGACTAGCTACCGGTAAACCCACGAGCGTGGTTTGGCCCATCACAGAAAATAGCATAAGGCTACAAATATGTTTGTAGCCTAATCTTGTCAGATATAGTTTTATACACTCTAAAGTTAACGAATAGCGAATTATTCATGACTTCGTTGAATAAATAGGCCCTCTATCGATCGCTTTATAAGTTGCTCAATCACGACTTTCAAAATTGTTTGCAATATTCTTACAAGTTTGTTACGTATAGATTAAAGTTAAACGAGTACATAGATACACACTACGTCTCATGATAATTGAATAAACACGCATGTAGTTTACATTGCCGGTAAACTAAAGTACATGTAGTATCACTAAACTCGAATTTAGTCGCATACACGTAAAGAAATATTGAGTAATGTTGAATGAATTTTAGTTTGAAAACTTTTGTTCAACGTGCTCACGGGGTAGGGATTTTCATTATTTTACAAAATGGTAAAAAAGTGAGGAAGTAGATGAACCATTCCCGGGCCTGATAACTTGAAAAGTCTAGGGTCCCGGGTAGAAATTTGGGTAGGTCGGGAAACCAGAAGCCAGCAAAAAATGTTAAGGCCTAACCAAAACACAGACAGTTTGGGTTAGGAGCTCCATCGGACTTTTATTCTCTCGGCCCTTAACCCCTTACTTTATACATGTACTACAAGATATAAATGTTTGTCGGAAAAATAGCTCACACGTACCTTCGAAAACACCTCGTATTTTATTCCATTTCCAATATTTTCACATACGATGTGTTTTCGAAAGTACGTATATCTTGTAGTATATATTGATTCAGATTTTTCAATATGATAAGTTTATGTGTTGTGACCAAAAATATGTACTGAAAAATATCTGTATGGTTCTCGCAATGTAAACTTGGCTATTTGTTAAACAGGTTCGTAAAGTTTACAAATAAATGTACGTGTAAAGATCATTTTAACTAAATATGTGTTTGTTGAATGTCAGTGTGGTTATAACTTATACATAAATCATCACCACCGATTTATCGAAACAATGTATGTAAGATAAGTGTTTGGAATAACATAATTAATATTATTACCTCGATTTTAACACTCCAAATAATTTATGCAGAAGACATAGTTCTAGCTAACACGTCCATAAAAACACTAATAAAAATATCGTATTCCGACCAAACATGTCAGTGTGTAATAGTACTGTGTAGGACACACCGATATTTATCTGTTGTTTATATGATATCACCTGAAATACTCAACGCACGGTGAAACAACTTATCGATATAAATTGTGTCCTGTTAACTTCAAATAGATTGAGGTTTACGACTTTAATATCGAAGCAGATATTTGAAGACAATTTGATTTGCACCACGTGTAATACAGTCATTTTTTTTAAAAATGAAAATAGTTCAAAATACATCTTCTGCAGGTTGGTTAAATCTAAATCATGGTTGAAATATTATAAATATGTTATACATACATAATAATGTTATATACCTCAATTATGAATCAATTTCGTGTAAAATCACAGGGTAAAATAGCTACGTTTAACAGTCTGTACGTACAAGTATACATACACCTGCAAAAAGATTAAGCACCCACGAATACATTACTGTATAGCATTTTATACAATGTATAAATCAATACGTCTGAATTTTCTGTCTGTCGTTGACACGTATGCTATTCCGAAGTAATGATTTTTTTGTTTACGCCATTTTCAACATTATTTCAGTCATATCGTGGCGGGCTTTTATTCTTACCGGCTTTCATTTAGGCCTCAACCTGTACGACCCACATTCTGTCCGTAAGCTTCTAACAAGCTACCCCACATAATTTAGAGGTGGAGCACAATTTAACATAGGATGTAATATCTTCAGTCAAATTTGTCACAGAAAGTGTGAGCCTCGTCCGGGGTTCGAACTCAGACAAATGCCCTAACCACTGAGCTACCGGGTTTTTTCTGCTAGATTGCTTATTCATTTTGAGTTTTCTATCATCAAATGATTTTCCACGAAAGTTGCAAAAGTTTGATAAGTCACTAGATGTACGTTAACAGTAAAAGACATCTTTAAGAAAGGCCACAAATGAACTTCACCTCAACTTCTATAATTCCATCGGAGTTTTATTCTCTCGGCTCTTAACCCCTTACTTTATACATACTGTGTACAGGCGCCTACAATGCCTAAAGTCCTACATCGTTAATCAGAAGGTTGGTGAGAAAGTATCGTCAAATCTTGAAGACCCCGCGTAATGTCACAACGAGAGGGTCGAGTTCTAGGTCATGTAGCACGACAATCGTTTTCTACTACATGGTGGACCACATTATAATAGGACAACCTTTCAGGTGAACGTCACTTTCCTGACGTCCTTGATCCTATTCAATAATCCTCGATTATTGTTAAATTATTAGCTGACTATAGACGATTCTATTTCCATCAATTAGACCGCCGCCATTGTTTTATCACGTGACCGTCCGCCATTACAGGAGTGAAAGTTCCTAAGAAGTATGCGAGTTGATTACCGATAAAAATCTATAACCGCAAGTTTTTGTCTGTAAAAATGACACAGAAGGAGCAATTTCGTTAGTATTTGCTAGCGGAGTAGTGTATAATAATGAATATACCTGTAAATAAATGATTTGCCTATCTTGTGTCTTTTATTGTTTGTTTATTTGCTAATACATAGTTCCCACATCTACAATATTTACCTCCCTTGGCGGCCATCTTGCTTGGCAAATTTCTTATGCGCTTAATAGAAAAAATCAGAAAATTGGTTATTAAACAACTTAATTTATAAAAGATAACGTAATCATGAAGTTGGTAAGGCCACAATCACATCAGGTTTAAGAAAATGTAGTTGTCACATATAAATATCCTATATTTAGAATTATCAAAACAAAAATATAAATATCTTCTATTAGTGCTTGTTGAATTTGCCAAGCAAGATGGCCGCCAAAGGAGGTAATTATTGTAGATGTGGGAACTATGTATATGAGACCTCAGACTGTTTCTACCTGCCTTCATAAGCAGAAAACGAATGCTTGGTCAGATTTTAATTATTCGATTGAATAGCTGGTGCTATATATAGATCCTTGGCTTTTGAACAGACATGCATTAGCGTGTGAGGATGATGGTGCTCGTCGTAATTTATATGTTTTCTTCGTAATGATGATGATAATGATGGTGGTGGTGATCGTGTTCTGGTTGTGATAAAAACTTTGTTGCATGAATGTGATTGTTTAAAACCACGTTTTCCTTTCAGAACTGCATGATGACAAATTTAATGTGATGTATTCGTTGTCAATTTCATATTCCTGTGTCCACTTTTTGGAATATGTCACATCTGACACGTGTGATATATTCGGTCGAATTTTTCACTCGTGTTACATATTCGATCTGTGACATGTGTGACTCGATCAACAATAGTTAATCAATAATAAACAGCAACAGTTCATGAAAAAATTAAAACAAAGTAATTTTATATCACAGTTCTTATAGCTTTTTACTGATATAACATCTAGCTGATAATGATTTTACATTTTAATTTTCAAATTATAGACAAGTGACACACTTTGTTTATTTAGTCTATATCGTACGTGTACCTAAAACAATCACCAAGGTCCCAATATGCTACTATTAATCCAATTCCACATCATTAAAACATCAGATAAGATGTCACACGTATATACTGTCTCAGCAAGTCTTATGATACCGAGACAGGAAAACAGGAAATTGACAGCTGACTTCAAAAAGAAGCACCGACACTTAAGATGACTGTGTAATATGGCAAACCTAAGTGTGATCGTGTGATCAATTAATTAGCGACTTTCGGTTGTTCAATTAAAATTATGGATCACTGCATGATACAAATGATATACTGGGTTCTTATGCCTTATCGTTAATAAAAACTATTTTGTAAAATACCTGCGATATGCGTAAAGACAAACTGAATATCATATTTATTTAAAATCATTGCAATGAACTCTGTACAGTGATTTATTTTATGTATACAACTATGGTTTAGTTTTTAAATCTATAAATTGGCTAAATATATATGACTGGATAATAAACAACGAAGAAGTTACTACGCCTTCCTATTCATTTGCTGTAGTTTTCACTATTTTACTAAAGATGTACATTATGTTTGTTTGAATTAATGTTCACAATGAAATGGAATTGTTTTATTGATTATGGCAATGAAATATCGGAATATGTGTATGTTGAGCCTCATTTTCAAGAAACATCCACTTGCCACAAAGACTGTGTACATGGATGACAATGTTAGACACATCGTCCTAGGACAGTAACGGTAACACAATAGTCAGACATTGTCTTGGCCAGGTAAGAAGCCCAGATAAAACCGCCTGGAGCAAATCTGGGACATTTTGGCCGTCCAGAAACAGAACATATACCCTCCTTCACAAAATATGGCGAACTGGAAGGAGCTATGCACCACGAGTGCGACTATCAGATGTAATGAGACGTAAGGACGATGCAGTGATCCGTACACTTGCAGGTGTCGGTCAACTTAGGTACAAAACTGGTCTAAAGACGCAAATACACACCTTAACCCAAGAAACTGTCACAACTAAAAACCTGCTCATGATCTCTGCTGTACCATACATAAACCGACGTCTGTTTTACGTGAAAATGAAACGTGCTGAATAATGCAACACGTTTGGTATTCAAATTGGTACTTTTCTGGCCACTTTCTTCTTTGTTATGTTAGCAACAGTGTTGATATTGCATACTTTACCATGTTTCTATAGCTAGTTAATTTGTTACAGAAAATTGCATAAGAAACCATATTATGCTGAAACCAGGCACTCCAGGCGATATATATTATTTGATAAATTATTGACATGGTTATAATTTCGCCGGATTACGTATAAACTGGACAGAAACTGTTCAACTTAAAGCAGGCATGATCCAAGTGTACCATGGACAATTGAAACTGGTTCCCGTGAGCTGTCTAGGCAAAGCTTTTGGTACACTGCAACATGGAACGGGAACCTGTTAATGAGCAATTTGGCTGTTTATTGATTTTGCCTTTGTAAGCATTTTGGCAAAGCTTAGTAAGATTGAATGGGATATGAGTGACCAGGAACAGTATATTGCATGTAATAAAATGTCCCTACTAAACATAGCCTGTTACAAGTGTTTCCATGATAAGTCCTCGGTCCTACCAAGAAGTGCACATAAACAAGATAGCAAAATTTGTGCTGCTATAAATAAATATTTGAATATAAAACAGGCGACTCCTAGGGTGGGGCTCGGATTTTGACACCAGGGACATTAATATAGCAACTTGTTAGAGGGTGCCTAAATGGCGATCCATGCCAAATATCTAAGCTTTAAACCTTGTGCTTTTAGACAATAATTTTTATTTGACTTCCCTATATAAATCTGCACATAATATGTGACCCCTGGGGCGATGTCAATTTTGACCCCAGGTACATTATTGTAGCAATTTTGTTAGAGGGTCTCTAAATGAAGCTACATGCCAAATATCTAAGCTCTAAACCTGGTGCTTTTAGACATTTGGAGTTTCTTTAAACTTGACACAGCTGTTTAAGAGCAGACGTTGTTTGAAGGACTGTGGACGGACAGACGGACAAAATAGTACATGTATACTAGAACCTCTGTATAAAAGGCTAAAAAACAACAAAAATATCAGAATTCTAATATGAAGTTTTTATTAAACATAGTTATGAGTTGATTTTACGATAAGACTAATTAACCAGTTTGACAGCTTGAGGCAATGAAAGTAATGAGGTAAATTAATTGTAAAACGAAAAAGTAGTCATTAAAATATAAGTAAGTGAGGTAATATAGATATACATTTATATATATCAATTCATATTTACAACAGAACAAAATTGAATATTCAGAAGTTCTGTTTCCATGGAAACCATTTCATTTTGTTGTTATTTTTTTTTGGTTGGATGAAGAAACACACTTAATGAGATGTAGTTAACCATACACTTTACCTTTTGAATGTAAAAAGATTCCCTGGGAGATTGTGGTTTTCATTTAGTAATGTACATCATATATTTGATAAACCACAATGAATAAATCTATTTATAGCAACCAAACATATGCAAGTGTTACTTATAATGAATAAATCTAGTTATAGCAACCAATCATATGCAAGTGTTACATATAATAAATAAATCTATTTATAGCAACCAATCATATGCAAGTGTTACATATAATAAATAAATCTATTTATAGCAACCAATCATATGCAAGTGTTAAATGAACAATCAACAGTGACCAATACATACATTTTCCTATGGTGTAAGTCAAACTCTGAATCTTTACTGATTTTATCCAATAAGAAGTATCAAAACACTCTTCAGCAAAATCTAATTAACCAAAGTTAAATAATTGTTACAAATAAATGTAAACTTTTATTTTATTAAAGATACTAATAATCTATCAAGCAGATTTTCCCCATAAATACCCAACATAATGACCAGTCCATTTCTATGTATGTTTAAACAATCCAAAAATAAGTAATCCTGCTTTTACACAATTATACAAGTACATGTATAATTAAAGCTCTCATATGATTGGTTGATATTCATACCACAATCTCCATTTTTGGTTTCCATGGAAACTAAAAAACAATGCACACTTGAGTGAAATTTTAAAGTTGAAAATAGCATAAACAAATGAAATGACAGGAAGAAATCAATGAAATGTGTTTAATGTTTAAAGTACCATACTAGAAACATTGACAACATACTGTGCAAGAATGTATTATATTCAAGTCTGTGAAATAAATCTGAATTTGTAGGAATTAAATAATCCTCAGTCAGGGCTTGACATGATACTCAGTTTCCCAGGCCCGGAGGTTATAGATCTTACGAACAGTCGCCTCGCTAAAATCTCAACACCATCCTCAAAGTATAACAGTTGATTAATGTTTAAATACATGTTCAGATAAATTATACTGTCAGACTAATGTATCACTGATATCATAATTATCTGAACATAATTAACTTAGAAACATTAAAAGACAAGGTATGAGATTTGAGCTGTAAAACCGATCTCAAGATTCGTAACTTCGGACTGTGGTATCTTTTTAAATATCAAATGTCAACTAGCACTTTTTTTTGTCATCTCCAGTATGTAACTGATGACTAACTTTGTTTTATATGCAAATGAGTTCAATAACATTTCTGAATACAACTATGATGTTCTGCAACAAATAATTTCAAATCCAGGAATTTAGACAGTGATAAAAATGTATGCCTTGTGCTAAATGTAACCCACAATGTGTTAGAACAGAACATTTAAGTCTTTTTTGGACATTATTTTACAAACCCAAATATAAACATTAATGCAATCAGCTACCCGCATCTTTGTTAAGATGAAATAAAGGGGGAGGGGAGTATGTGCCCCTTGAAGAAAACCCCATGACAAAATATTGAAACTCAAAAAATATTTTTAGCAATAATGATCTAAATGATAATTTCGGCTAAAATTTGATAAAAAATAGAAATGGTTGCTATGTATGGACATTTTTTTTTTTTATATAAAATAAAGTAATTTACAACCGAAGTTAAAACATGGGGTTTTCTTCATTAAAAGGAGCACAAAAGGGGGTAAATGAAAATGAGATTACAATTAAGTGTCATGAAATCTGTGGCACAATACATGTTTTGTACACAATGTGATTGTTTATCATGCTAAAACTAATATTCTAAATCTTGAGAAATCTTAAACTAAAAGAAAAACATGGTGTTTATTTCTACATACATACATTACATACTTGTTTTATCCTAACTTTCAAACAAACATTCATTTATGCATTTAATATCAATCAAAATTGAACCTAAATTCATTAAAATAGCATATTATATATTCACCCACTGTAATAATAATTCGTAAAATGTGAAAAAACATTGTTGGTTAACTTAATTGCCAACGACAATAAATAAATTTTTCATCAAGTCAAGAATGAATACAAAATTAATTAACGAGAATAATCATTAATTGGTAAAAATCCTTTGTCTGAATTTCATTGATAAATGACAAAAATAAATATTTGTGAGAAAATCAGGCTAATTGACATATACACACTTCATAATAGTAGCAGTTTTTTTAGACATTAACACAAAGAAAACACTATATATGTTACACATGTGTACCAAATGTTCTAATCAAAAATCAATTAAATGACGAAAAAATGAACTTCGTTTACAATACCGCTTACAAGCATACAAAGTCCCTGCTTAACATTGATTAATTCCACATAAATAACACAAAGGTAACAAAGAAGACTGAATTTTTTTTTTAATTAATTAATTACGACTGTTTTAATAATATGATACCATTTCAGAAATAGTGATGCAGAACAAATCAATTTTTCAAAAGTGTATCAAGTACTTTGCCTTATTTACTGTAAGTCAAAACTTTCATTTTTCTAGTCAGAAAAAAAGAGGTTATTGAGATATAAGTTTATGATCTTTATGTAAAATTTCATGAAGGAATACTGATAAATAGTTTACTGTCAGAAATCTTAGTACTTTGTGGAGTTAACCCTTAATAAAACTTACAAAAAATCCCTGAAAAATCGCCTTAAAAAATGTTGTTTTTCCCTGACTAAGCACATAATGCTGATAAAAATTCTACATTATACCTTGAAGAAAATTTTTGTATTTTGTAATACGCTCACAAAAAAACCAGATTGAGAAGGCTTGAAAAAGTCATGCTAATGACTGTCAATTTTAAAGGGGAGGTAGTTGGAAAAACAAAATATACCTTTCATATTTAGAAGGAACTATTCCTTCCTAATATTTTCGTAATTGGGATTCTGAAGTAAGAAACCTTACAGTTGGTGCAAAAGTAGTACAAGTCGGGTAGTCGTAAACATAGCTTTTATCTGGCCTTTTGATAAATGACAAAATTTCCTCAATATCTTAAATAGCATACTTTAGCGTACAACATCAAAGTGACAAATCATATTAACTTCATTTCGCCTAGATATACAATATGTTCCCTTTTTTTATCTTAATCGCCAATAACTAACACATTAAAAAAAAGAAAGATAAAAAAGTCTTAACAGATACAAAAAAATGTTTTTCTTCTCTAAGTGAATTTAACGCCATTTTTTAATATTAAAACAAACAACAAAAAATAAAATCACACAAAACTAACCCATGATCACTGTAGGGTTATTTAACCGGTAAAGAAAAAGTGTATATTTCTAGTATTATTATGCATAAAGTTTCGCCTAAATATTCGTCCATCCATTCACCTTTGGGGAAAATTGTTTAAAATCATTCACACCTACTTGTGCCAGAAAACAGTTACGTAATCTATTCTGGCGGTAAAATATATTCATTATCGTATGTCACCATTGGGTAAAATATCAGAATAAAATTTGTTCATAAATGCTACTAAAATATATGAAGATATATTAAATGACTGTTAAAAAAGTCATGAAAATTCCATCAATTTGAATTAATTTTACCAATTATGGTGCTGTTGCACTTGTTCATTACCACCTTGAAATAAATCATTCATGAACACAATAATTTTTCTTGAACTTTTCTTGCATACTTCATGAATAGTTCATGAAAACATGCATTTTTCTTGAATATTTCTTTTGTTTAGTTCATGAATTCTTCATGAAGCATCAATAACAACTTGACAGCGGATTTTTTAAGACCCCTTAAAATGAAATCCATGAAAACATGAATTTTTCTAGAACCTTTCTTGGATAGTTAATGAATAGTTCATGTTTACGAAGTATGAATAGCTATTTGGCAAGAAAAAATTATTTTATATAACAAAAAGACTTGAAAGAACAAACTGCATTGTTTCTAATTATTCAAAACTGTACTCTGAGTGGAAAAAAAGTATCCAAAGAGTAGCATTAATTTCAATGAAAATAGACAGCCAGAATAGATGATCGTTAACTGTTAACTAGAACAAAGTAAAGTGACGCCTTTTGTTCTTAAATATAAACAAATATATCAGCTTTTAGCTTAGGTCAACATTGTTATAAGTCTCCAATTATAAACGCCAATTTTAAGTTCACATTAAAGCATATTTTGTCTTCACATACATTTTATGTCAAATTCTATTTTATTTATTAATGTGAACTTTTTTCCCATTCAGTACAATACAAGATTGAAAAGCTCATCTGCTTTTAAAAATGTTAGATTTTGTGACATTCTTTTAACATTTGTTTTGATATCGCAATACCAGAGATTTAAGAAATGTAAAAAAGTTAGCTAATAATAGAGTGGGTGGGGTACATTAATTTTGTACTTAATACAGTTAATTGGTGAAATTATAGTAAAAAAGTTATTTTCTTGTAGCAGATATATGATTTATATATTTATACACGCAAATATTGGAACTATTTTTCAGGTGTATTAATTTTCACCATTATGATGTCTCTAAAAAATGTTTTCCATCAGAAATAAGTGTTTGTGTATGCTGGCTATATAAGACATCCTTCAGAAATTGATCAAAATAGTTCTAATTGTCTAGTAATAGTTGACAAAGCCATCTTCTTTTTTATGTCCAATTCTTCAACGTTCAATTAGGTGCAAAATTTCCATAAAGGCATTTAAAAATGATGTGCCAAGATCATTTTGTAAACAAGACATAGCTTTTCAATCTACAGTTGTAAGGAATGTGCCTTCAAAAGGCGCAGAAAGGGGGATAACTCCATTCACACATGACAATCTTTGATTGTTCTATCCATTATAATAAGACAATCTGAACTACGATAGTGCAGCAAAAATTAAATGAAAGAAAATTTAAAGAAAAAATTGTAATGTTTTTTATATAAACATTATTTAACAGCACTGTCTGTTAAAGTCATACTAAATACAGAGATACCAATCAGATACACACATACATATGTACACATAACCTACATATATGTCACAAAAAAAACAGAAAAAAACTTGATACATTTTACATTTCACAAATTTTAACACACATACACTCAGAGACTACATAAATTTGTCCATTTAAGCAGAAAATGAACATATAACCTTAAATTTCTGTTCAAGCAAAGAACTATATATTTCTAACTTTGCAAGAATATAATTTTAATCGCAATGTTTCAAATCAACATTGAAGACTGATGTCTTCAAACCTTAAACATAGAAGCTTACTTGATGCTTAATTTACTACTGCATGATTTAGCACTCATATACAGTAGACATACTTGAACAAATTTAAAGACAAACTTTTCTTAATATAATGCAGTATCCATAGCAACACAAATAATTCCTTATCCGATAAATGACACAAATATAGTAGTTATTATTACATCTCAGAATCCATAAATGCTCAAAAAAGTTATCATTCAACATATTTAGAAAATAGAATATATAAAAATACAATACATATTAAGCTCTGAAGCCAAAATTGAGGTAATATTGACGTCGTTCAAAGCTAAATAAAAATAAACGGTATCAATAAATATGATTAGAAAATTCTGCAACAGAAGCAAAAAAAAAATACATAATACAAAGTTTCCAGTTACATATCTCTGAACAAAAATATTCTCATTTTTTACTCGATTAAAAAATGGAACAAAATATTAGTGGTGAAATAATAAGAACATGTTCTGACTATTCAAAATCATTTAAACAAATACAAAACATCATAAACATTAAACTATAGTTGTTTATCAGGAGGTAGAAGAACAAATACAATTTTATTCCTTGAGCGAAACTTAACTTCATAAAAAGTCAGTTAAAACAAAAAAATATAAACATAATTAATATAAAGACTTAAATGAGTGTTAAAAAACTGACGCATGACACGAAGCTTAGCAAAATAAACAAAGAACGTAATCTATATTTGAAAGCATAGTTAATAAAGAGGTTTACACATGTAGGAGTTTATTGTACGCAATATATGAGCAAGAAAAAACTTATCTAAACATCCATGAAGTCTATAAGAGAAAATCGCTGAAACTCCAAAATGGCAGAAAAATGAAGTAAAATTAGATGCAATGATATTATTTTTTCTCCTCCGCTTGGAAATGAAATAAAAATTACACGTAATCTTCAGAGAAGTCATAATATTCTTGAGCTCATTCTAAGATATATGATCCCTGAGTTTCAAACATATGTCCAGGATGAATAACTCCTAAAATCTCAATAAAATTTGTAAAATAAACAAGAACAAATAATAATAAACACACCAAATGTCCTCAGTTTGATTTCCTGAGGAGAAATATCTTTGAAACAGACATTTTTGTCATGATTTTTATTCTGAGGACATAACTTATATGACCAAAATAAATCCGGATTAACTTCATAAATAACCGATTAAACTTACCCATCAAATTATACACAATTATTTTTTTCGATGACAGCCGACCTAAAAAATTGAACCAAACCTACCATTCAGACAACTATTTAAGCTTTTAATCTTTTAATAGAAAGGGTGTTACTAGGTCACGTGTCTGCGGTCCCTAACAATAATGTGAGAAGGCTATTCGGCTGGCTTACGGAGGTCAGTGGTTTTAGCACGGTGTAAGCCTGGTCTCCCCTTAATTCCTTTAACGGAGAAAAGTTGTAAAAATAACTTCAATATGACTTCAAACACCAGTGAAATTCACAAGAGAGTGTTGCGGAGGGTAAAAAATTTAATAGTAATACTGAGATACAATTAACATGCATGTGTCATGCTCTGCATGTCAATATTAAGCTATGGAAGGTTTTATAAATACACGAAATTTTCATGATCAAGATTTTGGGAAAATAAAATAAAAAATTTCATCATTATTTGATTGAATACAAAGACAAAGCAAATTTCATACAAAGTGTTTAATGCACTGTTTCTATGGCAACCAGAATCTCATTTCAAAAGATATGAAATGAGCTGTTTTAGTTTAAATAAATAACAAGATTTCAAGAGAGATAATTTCACTGAAATTTCTTTTTATTCCGAATAAGTCTTGGTTGAAGAAAAATTTGACAAAATATAACACCTGTGAGTGGGTGGGTGCATTGTTTAAAGAATATTTCTTATTCTGGTTGCCATAGAAACAATGTGTTTTATGAAACTATCTGATACATACATTAATCAACGCAAATACTCCAAAAAAGCACAATATACGCTTAAATCCTTAGTCTATACTAATACACACAGAGACATGGGATATATATAATTATATATTAATGATAACATTGACAAATTACTATTTGCCTGAGGTAGAAACATTAAAACACTCATATCCATTTTTTTAATATAATATGCTTTTAAAAAAACATTAAATAATTTCATTATTGCTTTAACAAAAGAAATAAAATGCATGAAAAAAAAATGTTTTAAATCAGGAAAATGAAAGGAGAAATATTCAAAAATGGATAAATAATATCAATTGTTCTACATTATGAAAAGATTTCTATGCTATCAATCAGGTACACAGACACGTGTAAATGATCAAGATCAGATAAATAACATGAATTTTGACAATCACAGATTTTCACCAATTTCAGAATAAAAATTACTGTAATTAAAGGTCAAAATGAAATGGAAACTTCAATTTCTTTATTTCACCAACTTGAATACTCTTTTCGAGAAAGGTAATTTTGATCAAATGGTAGAAACATGGGTGCAAGTTTGAAAAACTGAAATATGAACAACTTGAGCTGGTAAGGGCCCCGGGGGAGGGAACTAGGTCGGGGGGAGGTGGTAAGATCCTGAAAATACGCAATTTTGAAAACCATAATAATTTTTATTTTGGTGCTTGCAGACTGATATTGATGTTTACCGACTTCAAACAACCAGAAATCCAGCATTAACCCAAAAAACTTGCACCCTCAGAATAAACAGTAAAAGAAGGGAGGTAACCCATAAAACAAGCGACGCAAAGGCTTACTGAAAGAAAGACTGGAGATCCATTTCATCTAATTAGTTCATAATTTGTCTTCAATACATTGGAAATGATGTGAAAATTACGGGGGATGTAAAATATGATAAGAAAAGTAACCTGAAGTTTTGTCTTCTCTACAGAATGTTCGCAGAACTTACCTGATTCAAAGTATAAAGATTTAGCTGCCAATATACAATATATTCTAAAATAGTCAAGACAGAGAAGACATGCAAATATTTGTTTATGTTTATTATATTAAAAAATAGATATATAGCGAAACACACAAAGAAAAAAATATGATTTTGATTGATGAGTTTTAAATGTATATTTTTTCTTGATCTGTCAAAAATTTTGGTGCATACATCTTTTATTCCTAAATTTTAAAAATATTTCCTTAACTTCGCAATTATTGAATAAATTATTGTAATATATATCACTTCATGATGTACATGTACTACAGTACTTAATCACGGGAAAAAAATACCAGTAACCCATTAATTAATGTAAAGAATGCTCAATTTTCAAGAAAAGTCTACCTAAGTATATGTACCGGGTACTTATAAATCAGTTAAAAAATTATCGAAATAATGCAATTTTTTCTCGACATTTTAGGAAAGGTACCGACTGAATTGGGAGGAATCACATTGTTTGTTTCAAATTAGGATTTTTTTATGTAGTCAGCCGATGTATACCCATTTATTACATTAATTCATAAAAACGTGACAAAGAAATGAAAGCCAGTCATATAACAGAGATTAATAACGGTCACTAATTTAGGAAACGATTTGTCCAAATTGGAAAAAATGTCACTAATTTTGGGAAATAATTTACCAAAAATTGGAAAAAATGTTCAATAATTTGGATTCGGAAAAGCATGGATTCGGAAAAGGTACTTTTACCATCCTATTATACATGTAAAATATCCTTGTATAAGTCACAGATGAATGAATTGCAGAAATAACTATATTTGATTAATTTCATGCAATAAAAAACTTTTGAAATGATGTTCACAGAAAACTATATTAACCAAGCCTTACAATCAGGTAATATTGTTAAAGCACAGAAACTGACAAGGAGAGGCCAATCATTAGGATTTTTTATGTTAGTTTGGACCAATTTCAACAAAAGGGATGTTATTCACCATTTTTTAGGTACAAATTAAAGAAGAACATGTTTCAGCTGTCTAAAAATGTGTCAATGATGTGAATGGCGACAAAATCATAATAAAGATCAAAATAAAATCATGGAAAAAATTTTGGATATTTTAAGAACAGTTATCACACTTAAAATTGAGGTAACATCTTCAGCAGATCTTTTATTCCAATGCACTGACAAAAAAATAATCATTTATCAAAATCTTTGTAACTCCGCCCCTCATTAATTAGGCTCCACCCACTTTCAATGACTGAATTATTAGCTAGAGGTAGCACAGAAAACCTGATTATGAAAACGTCAGGGTTTTTTTTATCATAAAATGAATATTTACCTAATAAATATAAAATAATATCATTTAAATGAATATATACCAGTATTTCCGAACAGATGACCAGAAATTTAAATAGACATTATGTTTGTTCAATTTTATCATATACAAAATTAATGTATACAATATGTCAGTATTGTATGTTAGTAAATATGCTAATTACCTTGATGAAATATGCAAATTATATAATATTGGAAAATATGCAAATTACATTGGAAAATATGGTAATTAGTGATGGATATAAATAAATTAAAAATTCAATCCTTCATTAATTATCCGCATTAAGAAGTAAACTCTTAGGTTAATGACTGAGACATAGTTTTACAATATGTATGATTAAATACCGTAAATATCAAGAATAATAAAAATAGCACATTTGTACAATGATAGCACTTCTAGTTAATTTCTTTTAAGCACTTGCTTTGAATAAAATAAACAAAATAACTTAATTGTTGTGAAATTTATTCAACGCCCCCTTTGCATGGAATACATGAAAACATGATTTTTTCTTGAACTTTTCATGCATAGTTCATGAAGTATGAACAACTACTTGACGGGACAGGGGTATGGCTGAAAAGGGTATGAAATCTTTAACATGATAATTTTTAAACATTCTGTTTAGTTAGCACATAGGTATTGAATACTTTTGTTACATTAATACAGCTTAAGTAATTAACTACGGTAAGATGTCCATAATATTTGGGAATAAAACAAGAACAATATAACACAATGAATGATCTTCAATTTGGAGGTAATATAACTTAACCTGTTCTTCACAATTAATCTGCTCTTCATTTTTGAGGTACTTATATACTTTTTATTACATACTGAGGTAAAGGTTTAAACAAACTAAGAAGGCATAAAATGGAAGAACAAAAATAACAAAAAAATGTGAATCTTAACAAAATAATATTACATTTAAGATTGCATACATACAAAGACATACATGGCTACTACAAACATATTACATTAAAGCATGGTTTTTATATGACACTTCTAGTATAAAAGTTACAATCGAAAAAAATTCCTAAAACTCTAATATGGCAACTGTTTTGTCAAACAATGAACAAATATACACTGAGAAAAATACATTCCTGCCAATATTGGCAACAAACTGCGCTATAACCCTGATTATTAGATACAACACAAGCTCAAACTATCTCCAGTCATTTGAGGAGTAATTTTACAAATACATACTGAGTGTGAACTTCTGCATTGCTACATCAAAAAAACCTGATTACACCGTCACCATTTCCGAAAACGTATTCGAGTTGTAATAATTATCTCCCTTACATTCTATGAACGATGACATTTATAATTAAAACAATGATAAACGTACAGTCTACTAGCACATATGTTACAAAATAGAAGAAAAACGTATACATCATAAATTTGTAGTAAAGAAAAAAATCCGTCAACCCGTATAACCAATTACAGTCAAATTTATTTTGCATTTACGGTACTCACTCTAAAGTCTGCGACCATTAACGCAGATGCTCTGCTAAATGGAGAGCGAAGTACACTCGATCGTGGCAGTCCTCGCCGCATACCATGCAGACAAATGGGTGTGTAGAATCACTAACATGTAACTTTGAATGTATCCTATACATCGCATACTCTGAGAAGTAACACTCACAATGAAAACATTTAAACATCCGCCCCGATCCAATCAATGAGGATATTGACTCCATCGAATAATCTTTCCCTGAAGATGCAGACAATGCCGGCGAAGGCGTATCAACGTTTGATAGCCTCTGTGAAGGGGAGGTAACAATGTAAGGAACAACAGCCATTGGGGGCGATGGTGTTGTCGGCAGCTGAGAGGTAGGAGTGGCCGACGATGCACTTGATCCAGCTAATGGTTCTTCTGGTTTAGTCGGCGTTCCTGTTGATTTATCTGTAATCGCTTTTGGAGATATTAAATCTTCCTTAAATGCCGAAGAGCAGCAATTGTGAATCTGCACAGCAACATCTCTCGTTGTCCGAGTCTTGTTGTTCTCTTCGGTTAGTGTAAATCGCCTATTTTCCGATCCGCTGAGTGATCGAGATCTTGACCGTGAACGCTCCATCGATATATTAGAGAAGCTCGACTGGTCACTATTTTGATCAGCTATTGCCTTGCTCAAACTTAGATTCAGGGCATCCAATTGCTGGGGATGAAGCTGACTAGAGGCTGAAAAGCTTGACGTCTGAGGTAAATGTTGTGCTAAATAAGAGGTAGATGCTGACAGTCCAGAGTACAGGCTTAAATGTGGCGGTAACTGTCCTAGGCTAGCATACAATGGGTACAGACTGCTATGAGAGGGATTAGAGGAAATAGTTGTGGCGAGGTAGTTAGATTCTCCTGAATCCCCTGCATTGGAGCCTGTAGTAGTTTGATTGCTTGCACTAGCATTTGAATCATTTCTTGAGGTAGATAGGGTATTGAGTTTATTAAGGCGAGATTGATTCTCGCCAGTTTTGCTGTAGTTGGGTTTAACAAACAAATCCCACACAGAATCGGCGATTATACCATGACGACGAGCATGTCGACGAAGAGTTGATCCACGAGTGAACTTTGCCCCGCAAATCTTACATTGAAATGGCTTAATACCCGTATGTAGCTTTATATGTGACTTCATGTTGTTCTTATAGCCAAAACGCTTGGCACAAATTGGACAGGAATATGGTTTTTGGGCTTCATGAGACTTTAGATGGTATCTGAGGTAACCTTTAGGGAAGTCTCTGCCGCATTCCTGACACATCTCCATCTCCTGCATGCTCTGTAAACCAACTTCCTGTCCCGGATTCGGTTCTTCACCAGCTTGCGATCGGTTCTCAGCATAATCCTTGTCGTCACCATTCTCCGTGTTAGAAGTAAGTCCGTTATCTGGCATGTATAGCAGGGATTCACGTTCGTGTCGTGGTAGATTATGCGTGTAGAGGTGAGTCTTTAGTTCTGTTTGTGTCATAGATGCTTTACCACAGTGTCGACATAACCATGGACCGTCTTGATGCCAACGCCTCATATGAAGCTTCAGGCTGTATTTCCTGGTGAACGTCGAACCACATACGGCACAGATATGCGTTACTTCCATACCATTATGTGTTTTCTCATGCTCCACTCTCTGTGCAGCCTTCGCAAACTTCTGACCGCAATATTTACAAGCATACGGCTTGAACTTAGTGTGGAGCTGTTCATGAAGATGTAGCTTACCCGCATTTTCAAATGTTTTCCCGCAGATTCCACATTTATGGCTATTATACGTCTTCCCGTCTTTCTTATCTGACATTACAGAGTCAGTTTCGCCAATCATGTCTTCAGACTCGCCTTCGGCAGCCAAACGTATTATTTTTTCATCTGGTTCATCAGCTGCATCAAACATTTCAATCTTCTCATCATCTTTGATATCAACACCATCATCATGATCTCCATTATCCATTATTTCCCCATTCTTGTTTTCTGCTGAATCAGAGGCATATCTCTCTCTATGTAATGGGGCCAAATGAGGGGGTAAAATTCCTTGTTTTTTATCAACAGAATCTTCCACTCTCGGCACACTGTAATGTGCACGTATATAATCATCAACTGACTTACTTTCACTACGCGTTGAAGCATGAGATGGTGATTTAGGAATAGTCAAATCCAGGCCTGGTTCATAGCCAGGCGACAAATTAACACTAGTGTCAAGTTTATAGTCTGAGTCCTCCGACCCTGGCGAGAAACGAAGCACATTTTCCGACACATTCTCCTGAGAGTGTCCAGCATGTTTTTTGCTAAGTGACGACACAGATGAGCTTCTAGCCATGCTGGCTAATGTTTCTAGTTCATGAGGTTCTGTTTTCACTATAACACTAGTTTGATACCCGCTTAATAAATTTTCCCCGCTGGAATGCCGCAAACTGCCTCCCGCCGCACCAGCTGGAGATTTCGCCAACACTGAGGTAGCTATTTCCTGAGGATCACTAGATCGATTTATCCCTGAAATCGATGGCCCGAGTGACTGCCCCGAGCCTTTATAAGAATGTGTAGTTAATTCCACGGACCTTCCCCGAGATTGTGATGTAGTCACGCCTGCTGATCCTGAGTTCTCGTCCCCCATGTAACTCGAGACAGCAGCACGTAGTAAGGGACACCGTTTTTCGTGGTATCGTCTTGTTGTTGACCTGGTAAAAACCTTGCCGCAGTAACTGCATGTCCGTGATTTCCTAGGGTACCCGTTTGAAGTAAACTGATATACATCGCCATGGTAGTTATAATTGGGCATAGGGACACCACTAATACCGTACGCGAATGAGTCTTTGTGTCTGTTAAATACTGGAGCAGGACTTGCGTAAATTTGTGATTTGGACGACCCCTCCGATTTTTCCGTATTATGGTGAAGAGATAGATGGTGGCCATTGCTGAACGATGTACGTGACGGTGAAAGAGACGAAGACAAACTCCCTGAGTAAACTGGGCTTGTAAGCCCGTGCGTGGTGCCAGCAAAAATGGAGGTGGTGAGAGGCGGTTGCCCGCTACCCACTAACGATGAACCAAGACCATAAGCAGAGACCAGAGTACTGGCATTCTGTAAAAAGTTATGAGCCGGAGAAAATCCTTTCCCCGATAAATCCATGGTAATTGAGGTAATATGTATATAATTGTACAGTCTGCACACGTCTGTCCGTGCACTAAACACCCGTTATAATGTTCCTGAAAATATACAAGAAAAAAATTGTGTTAGAAAGATAATTACTGCAGTATCATTCATATATTCATTAGCATAGATTCTCATGTGCAGGCTTATTAGTAAATTAAAATCTACCTTTTTCGTATGAAAATAAATAAATACTAATTCTCAGCAATCACTTTCAATCCACTTGAAACACAATTCATGTCTTTATATGCCAACATTAATCTAAGGGAAACAACTCTGCACAAATATCTGATTTTTTTTCAGGAGTTACTTCCCTTACAATGTCAATTCTGTTTATATAACAGTTACAAGATTTTTGCTACAAAAAGCATAAAAACAACTAAATACAACATTTTAACATATGCCATTACTTACACATAGATCCTTAATAATCTTTTGCAATTCAGCAGAATGCTATGAAATATTTTCTTTGATACATTTCTCATTAGTATAAATAATTTCTAAAGCCAATTAGTCAGAACCTGGCTGCTGAATTATATGAAGAAAAAATCTTACATTCCTAAATACAGAGGAAAATAAGAACTGAATTTCCAGTCTTAAAACTATCAAAATCTTGAACTAAAGACGTTAACAAGCCAACATACGAATAACACTTGAAATGAAATGATTACGACCAATAGCGCCTCTGTCAGCTATATACTAATTTAATACACATATGGTGCTTAGCTAAATGCATTGTTCAAAAGTTCACACGGAACCGAAATAGTTGAAAACGATCCATGCTTCTATTTTCTCTCAATAAAAATCTAATGAAATCTGTCAAAAACCTCACAATTCATGTAATTAATATTGATTTTAAGTCAACTGTCAAAAGATCTAGTCAGTTTCCTCAGATATTAAGACGGAGACCTATTCTGTCTGCCAATAATTCACAGGAATTCTGCGAGAAATTTCAATGCCGAATGACTGATTCTTACAGATATCTTCCATGTACTATGTTAAATTATCGTGAAAGCCATAATTTCATGGTGCCTCACATTAATATTCATGGTATAATTGCCTTTTAATTCATTTATACGAAGGAAAGTTTTCGACAGATATGAGCATGTGTCACATATGGTGTGAATTCGTGAACATCAGACAATGATGAAACATGCCTTTGCATTTTTTTCTATTTTATATTCCCATACAATGTATTTCTACAGAGAAATATTTCAAAATGTCAGTCAGTTTTTAACAGTTTTATGGTGCATGGCTGGAAATATTTTGTAGTAAAACAAAGAAATGAACCATCTTGTAATTATAATTTTTTTTTAATGAAACATATTGCAAAATGACAGGACTACAATTGACGGTTTTAAAGACTAATTGCCCTTCTGTTATTTAAGCTCCTCCCATGTCCCTTCTTAAGGCTAGAACAATAACAACAAATTTAACAAAAGAATTTATGGTAGCAAGAAATTTTTTTTATTTTTCAACCTACCTAACTACATGTATTTTGTTCATGTTTGTTCATATTGGATTTTACGCCCCTTTTCAACGGTCAGAGTCATATAAGGCGGACTGTTCCCCTAACCATCCTTCCTGGGAAGAACCAGTACTAGACTCCCATCCTCTGTAACCTCTGTCACATTAAGAGACATGGTCAGTAGTGAAGCTCGAACCAACAACCTTATATCAGTGTGAGGTCACTGATTTGAAGTAAGCTACCTTAACCACTTGACTACAGAGGCGGGTTTATTTTGTACAAGTGATAATATACTAGACTAACATTAATCAACATAATGTTTAACTTTGCGATATAGTTTCTTCTTTCTATTTCTAATTATCAAATAATTATTTAACAAACTGAATTATGCCAGATACAGAATGAGACATCTACATCAGATATTCCATCAAAGAAGTCGGTCTGACTGAATGTACGAAGGATTTTAATAAGATATGAAGTAAATGTGTCATAAAACGGACAAAACAAGCTTCTGAAATGACCAAGAACTAACACCAGGTGGACCAATTATAAATAAATTGACAGTGATTGAAGGATATCTGTACAAATAAGTCAACTTTTTTCCATCTTTTCTGTACCCTAGGGTGTTCGTGTATACAACGGCTGTCCCTGGTCAACTTGCGTTTAAATTTCAACAATCCTGAAGATATACGAGGTCCATTTTTTACTGACATGGTACCCTGTAGGCTACGATAAATTAAGACTCGAAGCCTCGAAGGGTTCGAAATTCATCGACCAATATTCCCCGTTGTATTATGACAATCAACTAGAAGTAACAAATCACATGAATGTTTCTTCAGTAATTTAATTACTAGGCATTGAAATTCAATCAAGAATTTGTAGACAGTTTTGAGCTTTGGTTTAAATCTGGAGAAAAATTCTAAGCAGTTTGCTGGCATTCATGCATATCTTAAACAGCATTACTACAAAACACGGACCATGTCTTAGGGTCGCATTTAAGGTATCGAGGGAAAAATAAGGGACAAATTTAACTTCTGCTGAGCTTAATGTAAGGACGACAGCCTGGGTCATTGGTTACTCTCCAACACACAACAGTAGAGGACGACAGCACATGTACGTCTTGGGTAGATTATTGTACGCTACCTGGTCTGCTTCCTCCCATGTGACTTTGTCTGGTGCGGTGTGGGATTCGCGCACACAGCACTGAGGGTCTAGTCATCTGTGGTCAGGGACCAATGTACCAGACCATGAAGTCTATTTAATTGAAGAAATTATTTCCCCCCTCAATTTCGAAAATTAAAATGATACGTCTAGAGTATTGTCCCTTTAATCTTGTGAAACTACATTTTCATAATTACAAATTCGCCATCTTTACAGTTTTTTAATCTCAATTAGACATACCTACTGTTAACAGTAACAATGATTTTAACAATTTAACAAGTTTCTCTAAGCTTTGACAACATCTAATAATTTATTGACAACCACTTAAAGATTTCTAGACCAACTTTAAAGACTCACATGGAGGGCTCAGCGCAACACTGGCGTAACTTGTTCTTATTTCAATATGAGTTACGACACTGTTGCGTGTCATGTTCAATGATTGAACCAAGATAAAATACATCATTCAATATGCTAAAATTGATAAGGCCACTAGATATATGGTCAAACCTTTAAATAGAGACCACCTGGTTCTTTAGAACATAATGAAACCTAGGATAAAGACAGACACACTTCATAAGATAGTGACCAACTGTTTCTAAGTAAAAACTTGTATTTCTGTGCCAAACTGTAACAAAATTGAGACTAGTTGACCTTTGAGCTCACTGTGTGACCTTAAAATGTTGTTTTTTGTTGTTGGATGCGACCTTTGAGGGGTCAAATAATTAGTATTTAAGGAACAGAAAATGGACAACTTCAGCCTAAAAATAACTTATCATGAGAAAATGTTTGTAATCCATTTGAACTATGCTTATTAAGCAGAAAAAAATCAGTTTCATAAAAAAAATATGGCAGAAAGAAACCAACAAAAAGTAACAAAAAACCCTTAAATCGTTAACTTCTCTAGCAAAATAAATTAACATACGTACAGCATTTTTTTTTTTGTCACATATTTCATTACTTATACCACACATTTTTTCATCACTTGAAGTAAAAAAACATATGCACAGCAGAAAATTAATGACTGCAATATACAAGTCAGTTCCCCAGACTCCATGGCAACCAATTTTTTGTATTTATAAAAAAGACAATATCACTGAGATATGATTACGTATATATGCGTAGAACGGAAATTCTGCAAATGTTTGTTGTACCACATTACCACATAGAACACGTAAGTTAATTTCCAAGTCAGCAATGACTCCCACACTACTCTCGTGGCTGCAGCATTCTATTGATTGCAGCATGAGCAGAAAAACCATCTGGCACCAAAAATAATTCGACCTTGTAGCAGAATAAAAAGTGTAGGATCAATAAACTATGGAGATAAAATAACAGTAGCTAGTAATAGGTCATTGCACTGGTGTACATCCAGGAGATGGGAGATTTTCTACTGCTGTTTGCAATCTGTTTATTTCAGCCAATCCATCAGAAAAATTATGCTGATATGAGTTCACTGAACTAGGCCAGGCTATTTTTCTTATCTTCTTCTATGATAGAATACCCGTCTCACCATCCCGCCCCGCCCCCCAAACCACTGTTAAAATGTATGCCATACCCCACCCACCTCCAGAAGGTACTGACTCATTCATATACATGCATCAATATTGTATAGAATATTAAAAATGTGTATATTATGCATGACAAGCACCAACCCGCCATAGCTTGAAACGGATGAAATGCATGAGATCAAAAGAAAACTTAAATTTCACACGAAATTCAATAAAAAGGGCAGCCTCAAAAAAATTTTACAGTAACAAAATGCAACATATTCTCACATTTTTTAAAAAATACAACAACATATTTTTCAAATCTCCAATGACAAACAAAAAAATCTGCAATCACTTAAAAATTAATTTATTAAGTTTAGTAACAGCTAGTACTTTGACAACATGACCACAAACCCAACATTTAATTTTTTTGGCCTAAAGTCATATACCATCAGTTTGCACACTAAAATATTTACATACAACTGCATTAAACATCATTTTAATGTCAGAAATTTTGACTGATAACTACTGGTAATAAAATTATGATTTTTTCAAGCAGATCTGGACTGTTGAGTTTAAGCAGTGAGGCTCCCAGTGGGGGGAGTGGTATATTTAATTAGAATTAGTGTAACCTGAGAAGAATCACGTACACTTTTAAAACATATGGAAGATTTTAAAAATAAGTACATAATTTTATTTTATGCTAATTTTAACCAAACATACCATAAGCAAGATCACTGATGGTGCCATTTACTTTGAAATATTAATATTCACTGAAACAGTCTTGGCCCAACCGGGACTTAAACCATTAGGCATAACATCCTTAAAAGCGAAGGAGGGTGGTGTTTGGGGGACGGTACAACAGTAGAGGAAACTGACCCAATTAGTTCAGCTTTCCATGCATAGCCGTCCCTTTCTCAGCGTACATGAATTTTGCTGCGAACCCAAGCACTACGTTTCTCTACTTAAGTTAAACTGTTGCAGTGCAAGTCTATGTAATTCAGTTTCACTTTCAGTACTTTGATACATATTTATAGATTAATATAAACATAAAGTCCTTCATTCATGAGTGAGCATTCTTTGTACTCTAATGAATACTTGCCAGCTATGTGTACAGTATATGCCCTATCTCTGCACAAAGAGCTGAAAGGTTGTTGACCTTATGTCCTTACATTGCCTGCACAAGGGCAGTGAACTGCCGGGTGCATGTGCTCAACATTAATAGCCCTAAAATCAGATTACTTACAGTTCTCTGACCTGAAGGAAAAATATATACCATCAAAACAGCATAATAAAATCTTTCTGTATAAGAATTCAGCTTTATTGCCCATACAAGTTAAGGAAATTATTTGATGTTAAAGGTTTGACAACATAACTGATGCATTCAGTTTGGCAGATAACCGTAGCAACAATCCCTCATATGAAAACTAAAGATACAGGGATTTTGCATCGACCTATGATGTGTTCATTGATTGTTACAGTTTTTGAGTGCAGAGCAATTAAGTTTTTTTCTTCCGAGAAGTTCAGAATCAATGAATAATTAATTACTAACGAGCTCCGAGTTCTGCTATAAAAGTAATCATTCGATAAACATTGGTTGCATGCATAACAAAATAATTTCCATTCAAGTTATTTTCTGTTTCTTTTTATTGAAAATTCAATAAACCGCACCCGGCAGTATATTTGCTGTTTGTGTACTGAAGTGGGCGAAAAAAGGCCACCCAAATATCGAGAATGATTAGTTTGAAAGAAATACTTTAATTTTCTGGAAACATAGTCTTTGCCTTTCTACATTTATTTCCATATCTTGCCTTGAAGTTCACATATAGGAAGGGTAATGCTAAGAATTATAAGGGTTCAAGTTAGAATTGAAAGATCTTATTTCTTCTGCACCCCACCCGCCCCCGCCCCGGTCTAATCTTTATTTTTGGGGTATTGATCAATTTCTTTTTAAAGAGGGGGGATCAAAGTACTGAAGGTACTCATGGAATCTGAACTTAAGTAGACTTGCACTGCAACATGGAACAGGAACCAGTTCAACATTTCGAGGGTTCAACGCAACAGTGTCGTAACTCATATTGAAATAAGAACAAGTTACGACTGTGTTGCGCTGAGCCCTCGATTTGTCAGTAGCAGATGTAGAAAAACATAGTACTTTGGTCCACGTCAAATTTCTTGCGCCCCTTTTGTTCAGTTTCCAAAACCACAGACCAGATATTGAACCCAAATGGCGGCAAATTCATTGTCAGTAAGACAAGCTTAAGTATAATGATTTGCTTTGATAAATATTGCAGACTTTCTAAACTGACTAGATTAAAAGCTTCTGTCATCAATGACACAACATATTCCCCGGAATGCAAGGTCCAAAATTTTCAGAAAAAATTAGTTAAGCGGTTCCATTTTATGTGTACTTTTATTTAACAAGTCAATTACCTTAGGAACAGAATTGAATAACTTTGTTCAATCCATGTAAGAGAATTATATACCGTCTGCCCTGCAGAAATTTGGAACAAAATTAGCATACAAAATAATCATGTGACTGATGGCTTCAAAGAAATAAGAAATGACGTTACACCAGACTGTTTCGGAGGCGTAGGCACAGTTTGCAGCTGACTGTACAATATTGAGACAATTTGGCTTGGCTGTAACCAAGGGGATTGTAGGCTTGATACTCAGCAGAAAAAGTATTCTGAAATCATTCATAACGGTGCTACAATACCGAATGAAGCCGGGCCGCAGATTGTCACAATGTAAATATTATATTGGTATACAGACAAGTCTTTATTTCACAGGTAGTGGCGTAAAGGCGTTTTCTTTAAATTTAGGGGGAAATAATACATGCTTTTTTGCAAACGAGGAAGAAAAAATATAATGTAAAAAGAATTATAGTGGAAAATTGCATGATTTCTAAGAACTTTCCTGAGGCGAATTAAGACACCCGTTAATGGCCCCTGCTATAGAAGGGAAAAAGTCCTGACAGTACACACACAATAAAGGTATAACTTCTTCTACTTGAAGTCCCTCCCTGATGAATAAAAGTCCTGCAGAAATCCTCACAAACCTAATCATGACAAAAAGCTGGAAAATGTAATTTTAAATGTAAAATCAACCTGATATAGCCATTAGGTTCCGCCTTCGTAAAAATCATCTGAAGATACAGCCATTAACCGCCTTCATAAAAATCATCCGAAGATTATAATAACAGCCATTAACTGCCTTCATAAAATCATCAGAAGATACAGCCATTAACCGCCTTCATAAAAATCATCCGAAAGAATGAAATGTAGCTTCCGCCTTTGTTAAATTAAATCATCGGAAAGAATTTGATGTAGCCATTTTCCGCCTTTGTTGAATCATCCGAAAGAATTAAATGTAGTCGTAAACCGCCTTCATAAAATTTAATATCATCCGAAAAGTTATATGCAACCATTAGCCACCTTGGTTGAAATCATCCGAAAAAGTTAGATGAAGCCATAAGCTGCCTTCGTTAAAATCATTCGAAAGAATTAGATGTAGTCATTTTCCACCATCGTAAAAATCATCTGACAGTTTGATGATATTAAAGCAATTTTACACCTTTGTTAAAATCATTTGAAATAGTTGGACGAAGCCATTTTAGCCACCTTCGTTAAAATCATCCGAAAAAGTGATTATTTTCATCCATTCGACAGAATGCACTGAGCAACCAGGAAGCTGAGAAATGAAATCTAGAACATTTCGAAACAAGCCTATTAAGTATTTAGAATGTAGTATACATAATTTATAATCTGCAACTTTGACACCAAACCATGCAATTAGAAATGCCGCAATACACACTTGAAATGCTCTTAAGATGGTAACCTAAAAGCAACTTCACTAAATGAGATCGGAGTTTCAGATTATGCAGAAAATTGTACAAGCATAAGCACGTTAAGTGCTTGAACATTTGATACATCTATAACACTTTGATACTGACTAAAGTTGATATAGACATGTAGTCCGCACTTGACCTAATAAGTCGACATTAGTGCACTTCCTATACAGTGAAACCTGTGAACAAAGATCACCCTTGGAAAAAACAAAATGAGACCTTTATCGGCAGGTGGCATTTATTTGGTTCATTCCACTCTAAATAACGATTTGACAGTTTTTTAAAAGAATTACCTTACTTCATAGGTTTAATTAATATTGTACATGTATAATTTTTTTTTTTTTATATATATATATACTTCAAAGGAACTTTTGAATCTTTATTGATCCGATATTTTCATTTTCTATTTGTATGCTTTTCATTTTTTACATGTTCATAATATGTCATGGCGACGTCACGCCACATTGTACATTGACGGGACGTCATTTTCGTTGTTAAGATTTATTTATTTATTATCCTGAAGAAGCCAATGCGGCGAAACGTAGATATAATAAATTAATCGTTTTCATGTTACGTGTTTGGTGATTTTTCATCTATATTGATTACTTAATTCATAGGCTGACTTTTCATCAGAGGTGGCCACTAACACAGGTTTGATTTTAAATGCAATATGTAATATAATTATATTCTTTTATGCTTGTCACATATCGAGGGTTCAGCGCAACAGTGTCGTAACTCATATTGAAATAAGAACAAGTTACAACAGTGTTGCGCTGAGCCCTCGATATACAAAATTAATGCATTTTTTTTTTCTTAAAATGAAACAATTCGTATTCAAAACTGATCCGAACTAATGAGAGGATAGGTATAGTGAAGCGGGTCACTGAATGAGGTTTTGCGGTACTTTTTCTAAAGATTAAATTGAGATGTACCGAGTAAAAGTGTGAATAATAAACCAAAGTTGAACTATCGTATTTGATTATGTACTTTATCTATTAGATGATCAATTTCATTGGCTTATCAGAACATCTTAAATATTCCCTTCCTGTCGAACACAGCAACATAGTTTCAGTTGAAAATTACGAACAAAGGGAGAGAATAGATTTAAAAGCAGACAGTTATCATTTGAAATCAATAAAAACATGTAATTCGAGGGCTCAGCGCAACACTGTCGTAACTTGTTCTTATTTCAATATGAGTTACGACACTGTTGCGTTGAACCCTCGGTATAGCTTCGAATACTGTATAGCACTGAAAATGTGTCAACTTTTGTACTTGGTAAAAAAGGTCACTTAATCTTTTTTTATAATTATATTTCTTAATGGGTCTGTTTACCAGTATCAACTAAAAGGTTTTTGTGAAACACAGGTACCCCCTGTGACCTTGACCTTTGACATACTGACCTCAAAATCAATAAGGGTCATCTACATGTGATGGCCAACCCTCCAACCAAATTGAAGAGCGTAGGCCAAATCATTCTCTCTTTATCGGTTGGACAAGGTTTGTTTTTTGACAGAGGGACCATCCAACTGACCAACATGTGCAAAGCTATACAGCCCCTTTTCGTCGAAAGGGGGCATAATAAAGCTAGACAAAATAGTAATGTTTATAGGGCTATACTTGACCAAAGAAATACGGTTTCCTGATTTTTTCTTAACACCTTGTGTGAGAGTCAAGGAAATGAATAATTCATTATTCACCTAGAATTTGTAGATTGTTTTTATAAAAATTGAATTAATCACATATTTATATGCTTTTCATTTTTTACATGTTCATAATATGTCACGGCGACGTCGCGCCACATTGTACATTGTAGGGACGTCATTTTCGTTGTTATGATTTATTTATTTATTATCCTGAAGAAGCCAATGCGGCGAAACGTAGATATAATAAATTAATCGTTTTCATGTTACGTGTTTGGTGATTTTTCATCTTTATAGATTGTTTTTAGAAACTTCAGGGTCAGGGAATAAAAGGCTCAGATGAATAATTGTCTGGCCCGAGGGTAAAACATCCCAGAACATGACTGTTCTGCAAATAAACAAAACCCAGCTAAGTAACAAAGACTCGGTTAAATTCCCCCCCTCCCCCCGGCATTAGTTAAAAGAAACTTTTACAAACATTATTTGACCTTATCCAGAATCAATCATACAACCAAGATACATTACCTATTACTGTGTTAAAATTTTCAATTCGATGAAATTTCTTGACCTTTAAAATGCTATATTTCAACAATATCTAGCCGTTGCTAGGCAACCAAAATGATATTAATCACATTTCCTGAAATTTCAGACCTCCATGACATCTTGTAGGAAAGAAAAAATTAGTTTTATGTATTAACCAAGAAAACATCAATTTATAAATAACAGAAATAATATCAATAGTATAAGCTCCATTTATAAGTTGACGAAGTTGAAAAGTAGGGGGGATTGAAATTGAGGACATTTTAATGTGAATTTACAGCAATAAACTGAGTGATTTATACATAATGTTGAACACAAATATTCTGCGGAACATTAATAACAGTATCATAAAACATTAGGGTTCTAGTCCATCATTTGGTGTTTTTTTTATCTCCTCCTGGAAGATCTATAGAGCTTTCTTACCTCATACTTGAAGAGTCCAAATTTCATTGGAGTAATTCAAAATTAATCTAACACTTGGGGCCTGTCATTGTCAAATTAAAGCAAGAATGAGATTTAAAAAGAATTATCAGCAACTTCATGAAGGTACATGTAATGTTTCCGGATTTAGGGCAACACCGAAACATGTTGGTTTACTCTGTCTGGTCAATACTTAATGCTGATTTAACAACAAAACACATATAAATTTTTTAACTGTATTAGTCAACGTTTCGGCGCAAACCGCCATTCTCTTTTAAGACAATATATATAACAATAAAATAACAAAATAACGGACGTTACGTCATAATAAATTTTATATCAAAAGTAACATAAAATGGCCGGAATGCATACAGTATAATAACAAAATGTAATTAGTGTAACGATTTAAGATCAAAGAAAACAAAAAAATATCCTATAGTAATATGAACAATTATGAGCTATTTGGTCAATACTTTAGAAAGTTTCTTTCAAATTACTAATGTTTTAGGCCTTACAGAGAAGCTTTAATTCATAGGAATAAAATTAATGAAATATAAGTTTTTTTTAGTAAATTTACCAAAATATCATTCTGCAGACAGGGACAGTTCTTAACATATGACAAACTCTATAATATATTCTATAGAGGGACAGTTCTTAACATATGACAAACTCTATAATATATTCTATAGAGGGATAGTTGTTAACAAGTGGCAATTATTACTGGATTTGGAATCAAAGAACCTAAAAGTACATGATCGATAAAAAAAGACCACGGAATTAAACCTAGATAAACAACAGAAGAAAATTATTTCCTGTTATTACCATTTACAAATGTCTGAAATAAGATATTTTATTCTATGACAATACAAAATGGAGTAAACCTCTCTCTCTCCCTTCCACATACAGCAAACATCTAAACTGAAAATTGATTTTGTCCAAAATTTCAATTTTCCAGGAGACAAGATAGCAAATTGTACTCTCAGATAATTGAAAAGACAATTTCACTGAAAATTCAGAAATGTTCCTTGAAAACAATACTACTAGACCCTCATATACTTAATCGAACAAACCATACTTTCTTTCATTCTTTACCTAAAATCCAAATAAATCATCTCTGAAATATAGGTAAAAAAATAAAGGACTGATTGCCCGACTATATAAAAAAAAATTAAATAGGGAAAAAATCCTTTTGGGCAGGGGGCAACTCACTAATTCGAAGACTGAAATAAGATTCAATTATAAATAATACAAAATTGTTGGGTATTATAAACCAGCCGTGCACCAGGATTCAAACCTAGATCGCCACGTTACCAAGTTCAGCACACAAATCACGGGACCACGGTCAATATTAAATCATTACATAAATTTGTTAAAAGATCCTAATTTTAAAGACAGGATGGATTTGAAGAAATTTTACTGGTAGCCAAATAGCGTTTCATAGCGGCCGTCACTTGCTCGGTGCACATGAATTTTTATGCGGCCCATAGTACTATGTTTTTCTACATCAGCTATGTATTTCATAAACTAGTTCCTGTTTCATGGTGCAGTGCAAGTTGATGTAAGTTCAATTTCCAAGAGTACTTTGATTTTTTTAAAAATTATAGGTATGACAGAATTTGAAAGACATGCAGAGCAAACATTAAATTATGGTCAGAAATAGGGTAGCATACACTTATCAATTTATCACAACATAAAATCCACTCAGGGCAATAAGATGGTATCTTATTTTATGAATAATAAAGTCTTATGATCTTGCTGCGTTGAGGAAACGATTCGGTTCACAAACAGACTGGTGTGTGTTAAAACCAAGCAATTACTGTCCAGTGCAATTTGTTTGTAATTCAGGATTTTTTGCTGTCATTTGAAAGTGGTTTAAACTCTCTTAAAATATGAAATTTGAGTAGAGATATAACCGTACAGTTTATGTGTTTTTATAATGCATACCTAATGACAGTTAAGGTCAAAAGTACAGTGTCCTATCCTGCAATGTTGAATGGTTAAAGCAGAGGATATCTTAATATGGATCATAGGCTTCCTGTCGACTTATATCAACCAAATTATCCATCAAGGGTCAGATTTCTTAACATGTTTTTAAAGTTATACTGAATAAAATTAAAATCTTTTGAGACAGGCTGTGTCACTGAAATCATGGCTGTTTGCACAAATGGTTTGCTACCTATCTAATTAACATAGATTTGATACATTTTCCCCCACCCACCAAAAAAAAATTCACTTTTACACCAAGGTCTGCTTATCAACTCAATACAATCTTAACCTTGTCTTTAAGGAATCTTCAAGAATGGCAGTATTATGTCAAGAAGGCCTGAATTACGCACACAAAAAAATCAACGAAATTACACAAAACTAACCAATTTCCATGGAAACGAAAATAGGTATTACAAGTCTTATTAGAGCTTCAAAACCCAATTAGAAAACAATGTATGGGTGAAATTAACATGTTTCTTCAACCAATTAATTAACCCATTACAAAAGGTAGGAGCATTAGTAGCCGATCTAATGAAATGCAGTCACTTATAGTACAATACTATTCATTAACTCACACAAGTAATTGATGAGTCGTACTTTTTTATCTGTACACACAAAAAATTATCATGATTTCATTTAGAACAAAAACACCTGCAATGGGGTAATTACGTTCCCTGTAATACAAGAGGAAGGGGGCACTTATAGGATCTAATTGAGAGGCTCCAATGGGGGTCTTAATAATTATCAAAATTGGTTGAAAAATAGTACAAGATGGAAGAATATTTCTAAGAGAAACAAACAAGTATGTTGTGTATTAGTCATGACCCCTTCCAATTTTTTTTTTCTTGAAGACAAATAAACACTTTAAGGTCTACATCAAACACTATACGGCTAAGTTCAGGGGGACATAATTCTGCAATGAGTGCATCGCATGGCATGCAAATTGTGTCTTGCACATCTACACTTGATGGTGATAACATATACAAAGTTTCATTGCAATAGCTTAAAAAATGTGGAAGTAGTTCGCTCCACAAACTTTATGCGGACGGACGGACCAATCGACTGACCAACTGACTGGCAGAGTGACTCCAATATACCCCCTCTCAAACTTCGTTTGCGGGGTATAATGACAACTTCATTTGGATAAAGTGATGGATATGGTATACACTTGTCAATCATTCATCATCTTTTATTTCTTTGTTTATAGTTCAGTAAACATATTACTCAGAGTCCATCATAAACTTAAAAAAAATTTTTTTCGGCTTTTACATTTTTCTCCAAGAAATATTCTTTATCAAAGTGTAATATATTTTTTTTAGAAATGAATTTGATAACAATCAGAATTAGAAAATATATTCCCATGGATAAAAAGTTCAATTATATTTTTTGTTATGATAAATTACTACCCAGGTCCCTTTGGGAGCAAGAACAATTCAAGGGCTCAGCGCAACACTGTCATAACTTGTTCTTATTTCAATATTAGTTACTACACTGTTGCGTTGAACCCTCAAATTGTTTTCCAGTGTTTTCATAAATTGATATTCAGACTTTACTGCAGTAACAGAAACCTTTTATTTGTAAAATTTGAACTTATTATACAGTCAAACTTGTGTAAGTGGCCACCTCCTAATGAAGACCATCCAGTGAATGAAGGCCATTCATTTAAAAACTGGCATTGATTATTTAGAACAAATTGACCTCTTTCTAAGGATGGCCTTTATTCAGGTTTAACTGTTCAGCAAAATGATTTTCCAAATCTGACAATCTTGTCTGCATTATTAGCTCCACAGACTAGATTTCAAATTTAAACTGAAACCAGTCTTAAAGAAGAGGTTTTTTCATTGGTCAGACAAAAAATGACACAATAACCAGCCAATCATTTGCTCATGACTTGTGACTGGTCTTCTATTTCAAGACTTACAACCTATTAAAGACCCAACAGTATCAAAAAGTACATAAAAGCATAAAAACAAGACAAAGCGTTCAATAAAGGCTTATGCTCCCAGTGGCATAATTTTTTTGAAATGGTAAAACGTACATAACCTTGGATGGACAAGGCAATCACTATATGCCCCCTTCCAGCATCCTTGGATGCCCAGGCATAAAACATTCTGAAATTTCTAGTTGACTCTTTATATGATGGAATCTTTACATACTGCCAGTAACTCTTGCAAGATTTCAACAGCTTTGTTTTCAATTAGAAGAAAACTTGCTTCAGGGATAAAGCAGTCATTTAAAGGAAATATGGAACACTAAAGGATAGCCAGTATAATATCGAGGGCTCAGCGCAACAGTGTCGTAACTCATATTGAAATAAGAACAAGTTACGACAGTGTTGCGCTGAGCCCTCAATATAAGACATAGCAATTCCACACACATGGATTTTATTGTACAATAAAAGCACACACTTCATACTTATAGATTAATTATTAAACTTGGGCCTCAGGTAATGAATATAGCCTGCTGAGAACCAGTCAACAAACTTTGGCCTCTGATTGGTTAGTTGAAAGATCAGATTTGAAATTAACCAATAGCAAGACTGCTTTCAAAGACTGGTCTTTGAATTTGAATTGTAACATACTTTGAAACCATAACTATGGGACTCACAGACCACAATATTATGTAATTAATTCACGTTGTAAAATAATAAAGGAATGATCATAAAAATGTTACAAACATTAAAGATTATAAAGTACGGCAATTTTTTGTGATAAATGCTAGATGACAATCTGTCAGAATAGATAATTTTATCGTAATCAAATCAATATGTAAAAAAATGAGATTAACCGAATGCACTCCCAGATGAAACCAAATTGCATTTCTTGCATACCAATAGCAGCAGGGAATTGTGAATAAAATGCTTGTACACGATTTCTACATGTTTGGCATAAAAAATCTCTAGCTAGGTATGTTTTTTTTCCCACAAATTATGTACCAATGCAATATACATGAAGTGTTTGCTAAGGCCTAAAAAAAAAGGTTGGTGTTTGGTTACATGCTCATAACAAATTAGGTTAGTAGGTCGTGGCTTTCTTTTTGCTCTTGAAAACAATGTGGAAAAGTAAAACAAAGTGAGATGTACCGTTCTTCGAACCTTATAACAATAATAAATTAATAATAAATAATAAATAAATAAAAACATTATAATAAATTAATAATAAATAATAAATAAATAATAAATAAATAATAAATTAATAATAAATTAAGGCAGGAAGAGTAACCAGAAACATTTTTTTTACGCCCTAAGTGGATTGAAAGTAAAGCATGCCAATTCCTTTTTTTGGTTTGTTTTAAAATTCACTAAAAAATTAAATTTATTCACCAAATATATCTCCCTGATTAAGGCAGTTATTTTGTTGTGAAACAGGAACTTGACGAAAATTGCATATCTCGATCAACGCTAGAATTCGATTATAGCATACAAAGGCATGACAAACTAATTGTTAAGGTAGTCTTTTGTCAAGTATGTATCAAATAAAATGAATTCATTTAAAAACAAGAATATGACCAAACAAAAACATTAATATCACAGCAGTATTTGTAGCAGAAAACAGCGTTAATTAAAACGTCACAAATCCTCTCAAATTTTTTCTGTTAAATTAAACTTTCTTTTTCAGCAAAGTAGTATGTTCATTTTTACTTATTTTTCAGAATAATCACCTATTCCTAATAAAAAACTTGTCTATTTTGCCAAGGGAGGACCTTGATCTAAAACAGACATTCCAAACTACTGGAATTGATGAAAACATATTTAACAATTATTTTATCATAGCCTTTTGTAACAATAACAATAAATTCGATCACCCGATCCACTTACTACCATTTGACGGGGACAATAAAGATAAAAAAAAAATATAAAAAAAATAAAAATAAAAATTCGATCAAAAACTCACCTGAGACTTAAATATAATAATAAACACTCTGTAGTATAATTCTTTAACAAATCATTTCGTCTGTGTCCCCGATGCCCCACCATAGTGTGTTGTGCAGACAACAGGGTGGGGCACTGCAGCGGGCGGCACACCTCAGCAAGTGTCTACAAGAAATAAGAAATGAAATCAAATTTTCCGGTTTTAAGCCAATTTTTTAAAATTAATTTTCAACAACTCCTAAGGCCAAAAGAAATTATCTTGTGTCTAAGACAGTCACCTAAAACACTCGGCTACAATAGTTTTGAATCAAGATTTCGATCCAACTTTGAAAACTTTTCGTTAAACAGCACACAAACACTTAGGAAATTTTTTGGGGCAAGTCTTAATGGTTTGGGGATTTTACTAGGTAGAGACGAGTTCCCCTAAACGCACAATATGTTTTGGCCTAGAGGTCACACAAGCATAACAGTCATTATGCTGTTTCAAATCTTATTACATGATGTAACTAGGCTGGTGTGTGTTAACACAGATAGAGTGAAAGTCAAAAGCAAAAAATCCAAATTCAAGGGCAGATAACTCAAAAACGAGATCAGTGACCCCCAATTTTTTTTCGCTTAAATTGTTTCTGTTATCATATGCTACGATCATGCAAAGTTTAAAAAAAATTCATTGATCAGTTTTAATTTTTCCTATATGTCTATGTGAAAATGTAGCGAACTACCGAAAACGTCTTTAAAAGAAAACGCCAACCTTTAATCAGGCAAGAGGTAACAAAGATGTCAGAGCTCGAGCGGTTACCGATCTTATCAATATTTTTGTCAGGATATTTGTTTTAAAAAAAGCAGTATTACATGCAGTTAAATTACTAATATTATATTGACGTTTTTTCCTATCTGAACCATGCAAGAACATCTGCACTGAATGGCATTGAGTAATCAGAAATAACAATTAACCCGCTTTTTTCATCAGATTACGTAATTTTATTGACACCGTTGCAATAAAACACTAAGTGCAAAACAAATGTACCTCACCACAGCGAGAAGTTTCTGTACTTTTATTGGACACGTAATCATACTGATATCAGATTCGCCTACAGAACTCCTATCCTATCACATAAATAAAATACTTTGCACTAGACTTTGGCATATGAAGCAGTGATGTAGTAATTGCATGCGTAATGGTGCATGTTGGTTTAATCTAATTCCTCTAGCATTGACAAAACAATCATGTCGTATTATTGACAAATAAATGCAGAAAAAAAACGAATCGTAAAGGAATGCAGAACAAACATGGCATAGTTTCTAACAAGTAGAACACACTGTACTTTAAAAAGGCAAACATAATAATATTCAAATATTTCTACACTAAGCGGATAAAACAGCCTATAAGAGGAAGTCTTTGTAATACATTATTTATTATTATTCAAAACAACAGGAGCAAAACTACAAACTGAACAATTAACAGTAAATCCTTCAGCAAACAAAATGCTACTAAATAAATATCGAATCTTTCAGTTCCATGGTTCATGAGGCTATCCAAACCAAGATAGCAGACTTTCTTTTATTAATCATTATACTGTAATAGAATAACAAAGGGGTCTTTTTCAGAAATCCACAGCTTTATTCTATTTGTAAGCGATCAGGTCATGGAACTCTTTAATAGTGCATGAGGAAATAGACCAGCAGATAGATGCTTGATGATGCAAAGAGCCATGTGAGATCCCTTTGAAACGATTTTCATCATTCCAGGGGTCATAAAAGGGATCTCGATGATAGTGCTTACCTTGAGGTGGCAGCGCCTGACATCAGCATCCAGAAATGGTGCCGATACTGCAGATGAGGACCACATTATGTCCCTGCATTACATCAGAAACAACATATCATAACGACCTGAAATAAACAAAAGGTTAAATATAGTAAACAAGCCTTTAAGGGGGGACCAAAACACCAGAAGATTTTGTTTGTTTGAGTTTTACGTCCCTTTTCAACAGTCTGAGTCTTATGAGGTGGACAGTACATTTATCCATCGTTCCTGGGAAGCAACAGCCTACCTTCTCACATAAAGAGACATGGTCGGTAGCTGTGCTCGGACCCATGACCCTCTATCAGTGAGAGGTTACTATAACACCACAAGAATAGCATCAATACATTCCCCATTCATACTTCTTGAAATATTCATGAAGTATGCAAGAATAGTTCATGAAAAATTCCTGTGTTCATGACTTCCATTTGAAAGATCAGACTGGTTTAAAAAATCATGCTGTCAATGCTAATAAATTTAGGCAAATAGCCTTGAACCAGTCTAAGAACATCGAAATCTATTGAACCTCTTAACCATTTTATTCTAGTCCTTTCTCCGGCCTTTAAGTCTTTCTCACCCCTCCAAATCAACTGTCAAGCTATTTTAAATGAGCATTGCATTAGCCATCACCAAATTATCTTCCATTGTAACACAATCAATACCGAGACCACTTCTACAAGATCTGTCAATGAATTTGTTCCAAGCTGGAACAATAAAATAAATGTTGTGTTTTTTACTATGAACACAACATAATTGTAATTGATCCATTGTATTTTTCGAGGAAAGCAAACCCTTAATTGGCAGGGTTCAGCATAATGCAAGACTTGATCGACGAGTAAATTCGGACAAATTCTCTCCAAAATTCTAAACAATATTTACCATAGAAACAACATAGACAATTATATTAGTGTACTGGTGCTCATGTCAGGAATATGTTCTCCACGAGATCTTGATTCAATCAAACAAACACAGAACAGTGGAACCGAGTTTGTTAAACAGAATCTGTAAAAAACGGGCAAAACAAGTCCTAGAAATTAGATGACTGACAAGATATTAAGCTTCATTGATCAGAATTTTAAAAACCGTTGTCATAGAAACAACAATTTGAAAAAGTATCTTATCCTTGAAAAGATAAATTGAAGGACCAACAACACGAAACCAGGGCACCATGATGATTGAAATATATTACACAGAATGTTTAACTAAATCAGACGTCTCTGGAGCCAGACCCAAATTCCAAGTCACCAGAAAGAGAAATTTAAGTCAAGGGAACCAAACATATGAAAACAACTGCTGGGAACCAGAAATTAGGACATACTATGTTTAATAATACTTATAGACACAGAACTTAAGTACCAGTAGCAGAAAATGGGAGAAAATGTCAATATAAAGAGAAGAATTCTCCCAAATGTGTTTTACATCAGTCGAGGGTTCAACGCAACAGTGTCGTAACTCATATTGAAATAAGAACAAGTTACGACACTGTTGCGTTGAACCCTCGAATTCTGTTCAAGAAAAAATAATTAAGGAAAGATATATGTCTTACAGGATTATTATGTTGATATGCTGTTTAAACAAGGGAAGAGACTAGACTTGTTAGGTGTGTACAGTAGGTTGTTTGATTGGTGGAACATGGCTGCTTCATTGGTATAAGGGCTCGAATTCAACTTTTTCTTCCACAAACAATAAATTATGTGGGGCTCGGCGCAACACTGTCGTAACTTGTTCTTATTTCAATATGAGTTACAACACTGTTGCGCTGAAGCCTCGAATTATTCTTTGTTTAAGTACACAATAATTATTTCAACTAGCAAAATTTGAAATCCACAAGCAATTTTTTCACAACATTAATTTTGTTCTTCAGAAATATTCATGTCGTAACAAAATAGGTTATTACGACACTCTCATTCACACTCGCAAAAAAATGTTAGTGGTCGTAAAATGAACTAGCAAAGTCTATTTTCACTAACATTTTGCAAGTTTGCTAACGTTAATTTCAAGCCCTGCTGGTATGATTATGAGCTTCAAAAACAGACCACAGACACTATTCAAAATGTGATCAGCATCAAAATTCATAATTACGCAAAAATTGATTTTTCAATTAATTGATCGAAGTACATAAATTAATTAATAAATAGAATATGATAGAATATCTGAATAATGAAAAAAGTATGATTGTATAAGTCCCTGTGGGATTCATGCTCTTTTTGAACAAAATCATTAAAAAAAATGCCATATTTCACAAAATCGTCACAGCTGCTTTTCCGTCAAATGCTGAGTTTTTGCATCAACCCTCACTCAATACATATTCAGTTAGTTATCTAAATACATTTGATGTTAAGAATGAATAATGAGATTTTAATCATTTAATATCATTTCAGAAAAAGTCATCTATCACTGGTAATGAACAAGCCTTACATCAGACTTATTGCCGAGGCCATCATAACAAAAATGTTGGTTTTCAGTTTCGTACCAAAACTTTTAACAGCGGGTAAATAGGTAAGTAGGGCTGAAAATAATAATACGTTTGTTTTGGAGTGCTCCAACCCAGAATTTTAGCACTGGGTAGGTTCAAAGAACGTATTTTTTTACAATAATTTACAAAAATGCAAAAAAAAAATTATATGTGCAAGGATTTTTTTGAGGCTGTCGAAGCACTACAACTAACTTATTTTCATTTTCAGCCTAGGTGATTTTGTTTTTGTTAATAGCATAATATATGTATGCACAGAAAACAAAAAGCAGTAGTAAAATTTGATAGAGGGATTTTTTAACGAGTCGATCGTTACAAACCTATGATTTTTTAAGGACGACCCAAGGTGACAGTATTAGGATGATATATCAATGATTTTCTTAATTCTTTTTTTAACTCTGTTTTTTCTTTCAAAACCATAAAATATCGATGTCTTCATGTCCTATATGATACATACAGGTGTTAATTGAGGCAGAAGACTAAAGTTAAACAATCGATTCTTAGTCATTTCAACCAAGACAAACACATTAAGTTAAACAAAAGATGACAGACTGCTTTAAAAAATATATATCTTGCTCATGATTCGAGAGTCACTGCTAAAACTCATTATGTTTGTTTGTTGAGTTTTTGGCCCCTTTTCAACAGTCAGAGTCATATGAGGTGGACAGTTTATTTAACCATCGTTCCTGGGAAGAACCAGTACTTTAAGACGCCCATCCTCCGTAAGCAACTGCCAAATTTCTCACATAAAGAGGCATACTCGGTAACGGGCTCGATCCCACGACTCTATCACGATCTGAAGACTAATTGTTTGTTTGATCTTTGTTTCAGGTTGTTAATCACCGTTATTCTAGCATTCTGTCAAGTAATTTGGTTTCAATATGAAAAATAAATTGTAGAATAGTGTTTCCAATCTTCGTAGACCAACTGAATTTTTTTCAAGGACGGCTAATTATTGCTTCAAAAATATGTACAGACAGTTTAATAAAAGATTGTTAAGTTTGCAACTACGTGTTATGAGCAAAACTTGTGCAGCCGAATTACCCTGGGAAATCAATTTAATCCTATGAAATAATATAATAAAGAAAATCATTTCTTTCCCGTCTTAGCAAAACATTATTAGAGTACTTGTTTGGAACAATAGATCGCAAAAGACCACAGAAAGTCAAGCAAAAGTTTGTGCATAAAAGATATTATATGATATATTATATCTGGGAGACTTGAGTAATATCCTGCAGTGAACAAGATCTATTCTTTGCAATCATGTGGGCTTAGATTAGACATCTGAATCTATCAGCGAGTGTAGAACAGTATATCACCCAGTTTCCCGGACTCAGTGACACTATCAAACAGTGCCATATTAGGATGAGAAACTTCCAGCTCCAGAAGAGTGGAAACGGTACAATATTCCTACACAAAGTAGTGTCACATTATGAATCAAACAAGAGGGCCAAGATGGCCCTTTATCGCTCACCTGAGAACAAAGGCCAATAATTAATGACCGGGTAATAGAGTTTCCATCTCGTAAAACTCATTTTTACGTAGATTTTGAGATCAAAACCAACAATGAAGGTATAATACTGTTAAACAAGCTAAAACGTAGCAAATTTTCTAATCCAAGGGCCCATAACTCTTGAAGTTGTGGTCCGATTCCACCCATAACTGAACTTCTCCAAAACCATCAGGTCATACACATTCATTGTAAACGGTGCAATATTCCTACACAAAGTAGTCTCACATTATGAACCAAACAAACCAAGGATTCAATAAATATTCATACATTAAAAGTGTGAAGCCCACTTTGAACTCAGTTCATGTACAAAAAGTGTGATGCTCACTCAGAATCTTTCTCAGAAATTGGTTTATATCAAAACCCTTTGTAGCCTACTTTGAAATACACTACAACCTCTCCTGTGTGGCCCTCTCTACAGCAACATTCTCCCTTCAACAACAGCAAGATTTTTTCCCACTGAATGATTTTACTATTGATTTAACCTCTGTAGAACAACAACCTCTCAACAATAACATGATTTTGCACTCACTAGGGTAGTTGCTTTAGAGAGGTTGCACCATAGGTATATGACATGTAAAGAGCGTGAAGCTCATTGTAAAATAGTTATGTATCAAATTTTCTACATTTTATCGATGAAGTGAGCCAATACAAGCCATACATTCACAACCACTGCAAAAACATGACTTGCAAAAAAAACATCTATGCTGGGTATCAAGTGACCTTGGTTTCCATTATGGACAGAACTAATTACGGAGTAACAGGTTGAGTCAATGCCAACCATTTAAGTACACAGTATGTGATATCATTTTTCAGATTTTTTTCCATGATTGCATATAATAATGACTGCAGATAGAGTTCCTCGGCTGGAGTACAATTAAAGTGAACTGATAGTGCAAGATGAGCCAATGATGACATTGAACTACACATCTCAAGTACAAGCTCATCGATAGCGTATTGCATGTCGCATTCTACTCCAAAAATCATCTCACATGCTAGCGGTAATTGATTTTTATTTTCATCAATAACGGCAGATAATGCATGAAGTCCACCATGCTGAACAGAGCAATACATGAATTAACCAACCAGTTGATTGTGTGTACCATAATGTGTGAGTAATGAAAGAGGGCGCATGTTGTTAATTAATTGTTTGCATGCAAGGAAGTGATCACATTTGTACTCTGAGAGGTGTTATCTGTGATGTTTTTCAACAGCAGCCATTGGAATCAATCACTCCCTTTTCTTGTCTAATAGAACAAAACAAATTTTTTTGAATGTCGAGTTTTAGATTAGGACACAATCATTTCATGAGGGTGACCGTATTTTGAACAAGCGACAAAGGTCAAAGGAAAGACAATACGTGGCCTTTATTGACAGGTAGCCTTTCTTTGGAAACTGAAGAAGTGAAGCAGACAATGAAGGATTGAAGCAGACAATAAAGAAGTGAAGCAGACAATGAAGAAGTGAAGCAGACAATAAAGAAGTGAAGCAGACAATGAAGGAGTGAAGCAGATAATAAAGGAGTGAAGCAGATAATAAAGAAGTGAAGCAGACAATAAGGAAGTGAAGCAGACAATGAAGGATTGAAGCAGATAATAAAGAAGTGAAGCAGACAATAAAAAAGTGAAGCAGACAATAAAGAAGTGAAGCAGACAATAGAGAAGTGAAGCAGACAATAGAGAAGTGAAGCAGACAATGAAGGATTGAAGCAGACAACAGACAATAAAGATGTGAATAAGACATAACATACCACTGCAATTCAGTAGCTCGCACCTGAAAATACACAGAGAAAAAACATGTCAAGATGTGGTAAAATCAATAGCAACACTTTGAACAAATACTAAATGATGTGATCTATTTATACCTACCTATAAATTTCAAATTTGCTGGTGGGAAAATAAGACATCTGATTTATTGATACAATTTGTAATGATGTATGCAATCAATGGTTTTACAAAGTCAATGACACGGGACCTTGTTTAAATTTTAGGTTGTAGGTTTTACATTTATGAATCATTTAACATTGTCCATTACTCAAATGACGTTCACGGGTCCATGAGAAACCTAGGATGACTAAAATAAAGTTTGTTGTCAATGATACATTTTTTTCTTAGCGAGTACATATCAGGAAATCAGTATTAACGATTCATTGATGCATTTACACTTTTAAAATCAACACGCTAATAATGCTTCATCTTCTATTTCGTATTTATTAGTATGGTAAATACAGTACAACCTCTCCAGAGGGGTCCTCTCTTGAGCAACAACCTCCTTTTAACAACATCATGATTTTTTCCGACTGCACGATTTAACTATTAATTTAACCTCTCTAGAGCAACAACCTCTTAACACTGTACAATTATATTACCGGTAAGTACTACAGATGAATGACAAAAAAATGACGATAAAAATAGCAAATACAGTAAAACCTCGTCATTACGAGCATCGATATCATGAGCACTAGAATTATCCCGAGAATTGGTAAAGTACCGTCATTTTTTTGTCCCTGGTTGTATATAAAATTGTATGCTTATTACGAACATCGCTATCTCGATATAACAAGCTTGGTCTATTGATTAATTTTTAAGCGTTAATTACCTAAATTATTTCGAGAGGCGTTTAGTTGGATATCGTCTGCACCTACATGTCAGTGAACGTAGTATTTTCTACACATTGTCGAAGTTACATAATAAAAGAACCAATCTAAACAAGCACGTTGTTTTTCACTGGTCGTTATGTAAAATGACAATGAAACATAATTTTGTTTGTTGCAACTTTGCAATCAATATCAGGTTCTAAGATCAAAGAGAAATATTAGCAACTTCGCAGTCTTTGAGAATTTACCATACCTTAAAGTTATGAGAACTTAATGACAAGTTATAGAAGCAGACGTTTATAGAAACTCATGTATTCTGTTATTCACATGTTTCGTACACACCAGTACACTGTGCTGCTAAATTACATAACGACTCACATAACATCAGTAACATTCACATCGAGACATTTTTACGTTTTATCACCTTCGTCAGCAGCACGATTCTTCGGACATGAAAACGCATACATGTTAAAACACGAAAACACTAATGGGTGAAGAGCTATATACAATGTACAAACAATCAACACATATTTAAACAAGAATCAAACATGTATATTTATCTTATAAATCATGATATACATTTTACGCAGGCGTTATGTTTCACAACTTTCAATATGCCCACTAATGTGCTTGACACAGTTTATTTCTCAATCAAAACAAAAGCCTATCAGCTTGGTACGTTTTGATGACTCTCTGAAAAAACAAGGAAAGGAAGTTCAAAAAACTTCTTTTTTCAATTTTCTTTTCTGAACACCGTTTGTGAGCACATGACGTACGACTCAGATCCCCTTAATAATTAATTTGTACTTTGGATTTTCCATTGGAAATCTTATGTTCTGCAGCAAAAAACAGATTTGATCCGATAATCGATCATCACAACTCTTTTATTCTGGCCTTGTCATTTTATTGACTCTCTCCGTATTGTAGAAACATTTTGGATACTTTTTTCATCCCTAAACAAGCAACAGATGAAGGAGACAAATAGGGTTAAAAAAATAGTCCAGAACAGAATAATGTGGACGGATCATAATTACTCAACCTAATTGATATTTTTTACATTTTAAAATTTGCTGAGCATTTTTCAAAGCAAACTAATATGCCACTGGGACATTAAGCATTATCCGATACTACTAACTGAGATAAAAGGGGAAACAGAATCCAATTAGAAGCCAATTAGCGTGCAAAAACAGACAATCCGAAAGGTTCAACGCAACAGTGTCGAATCTCATATTGAAATAAGAACAAGTTACGACAGTGTTGCATTGAACCCTCGAATCGCTAATTGCTGAAAGAATGTATACTAATTATTGTACGGCCCTTCAGTTTACACAATAATAATTTATATCAATTGGCCCCTTTTGAAATCTATTTTATACTGCATCTTTATACTATTTTGTTTAACACAAATTCATTATTTGCATGCAGTCAATATGGCATAAAAATGCTTAATACCAAAATTTTCTCTAATTAATGTCTCCCTCCAGATTATTTCATGATACATATGTATTTTTAAGGACATCAAATATCTATTTATGAGATCAGCCTTAAAACCAGGGCCTTCAACAGCAGATAGGTAGACAGGCAGTTTTTGTGCAAAACTGCAAAAAAAAAAATTTATGCTCGTATAATGAAAACTAACAGTAATTAACTGTTTGAATAAAGTATGAAATTCTTTTTGTCAAAAAAAATTTTGAGTCGGGATGGCCTGAAGAACTCTTTTTAAATTCTAATGTTGCCAATGGGAATTCATTGAGCTATATTTTGTACTTAATTAGGTTACATAAAGTTGCAGTTCAACATAAAAATGCCATCTTGATTTAAAGCAACAATCAATGAAATAAAGTTGAAAATTCTCATGAGTATTCCTAGGAATTATCTAAGCACGGAATTAAATTTTAATCACCAAAATTTTCAAATCTGGGTCACTAGAATAGAAAAGGGTCAAGGTCAACAACTGAGGAGTAAATATAAAAACATCCATTCCATAATTAAGAAAGACTTTTAAGAATCGATTCTCATACATGAAAAAAAAAATTTCCCAGATTATCTATCATTTTAATTAATTCGTAAAAAAACGGATTTGAGAATCAAAATATATTTTATTATTGATGAAACATTTAAGCTTCTTTCTATCACTTACTTATCAATTATCATCCACTTCCTTGAACAAATAAATTGAATTCTATACTAAAAGAAAAATAATTGTACGATCAACGACCCTCAGAATTCACCTCATCTTACTATCAATGTTGTTATTCATTAATTCCTAACAAACAACAGAACATTTAAAAAAATTATCAGACAAAAAATTTTTTTTTTTAAAAGTCTCAAGAAAAGTAAAACTTTTATTTTGTAAAACACCCTAAAAAAAAATAGAATAAAACACTTAAAACATAATCATTTCAATGCTTTACTAACCTTCTTAGGCTTCTATGGAATAAAACCTAAATTATCCTTTTTCTTCTCCACTAATTATAATAACAGCATTAAAAGATTTAACCTTATGTGTAAAGCAACATAAATTAATAAATTAAACACAACTCTTTAAGATGGTTTGCCTTTAAATCCATGAAAGCGGAACTAGCATAAGTAGGCATAGCAACATGAAACAGGAACTATTTAACAATGGCATGGCCAATGTAGAAAATGAAATACTTAGGTCTGCATCAAAATTCATGTGCGCCAAACGAGTGACGAAGGCTATGGAAGGGGCATAACGTTGGACAATAAGATAACTGGATGGTATAACGGTTATATAACTGTAATGAATCGGCCAGTTGTTTTTCAAGTAACTTAAGATGAAAACATGCATGCTCAAACACACCTGATAGCATTGATTCAGATCCTGAAAGTCAAATAGCAGAGCCTTGTGAGTTGAACAATGTTTTTTACATAACATTCATATACTCACTTGCTGATACATATGACAGCCAAAAGTCACTTGTCTCACTTTTAATGAAGTCAAGTTTAAAAACAAACCTTACCCTTAATATCAATGACAAATGGAACTGGACTCGCTAAAATCAATTTGCATGAAAGCAGAGTATGAACAGACATTCCTTAATGTTAAAATAAAAAAGAATCGCTTTTCGAGAGTCGGAAGAGACCAAACAATAAGATTGAGACATGCTAATAGATCAAAATCTTGCAAATAATTCTAATCATACCTTGGCGATGGGAAAGGACACTTTTGAATCAAATTTCCGTTTCCCTGCCAGTAGAAAGTGCGAAATAAGAATTACAACAAAAGTAAGTTCGCATACACAAACTGTTAACCGTAAAATGAAAATGCTAATGTCAAGCTGGGTTCTCAATAACAACCGGCCGCAGGTCAATTTAGCCGCTTAGAAATGAGTTTGGGCCGGTTATGAATCTCAAAAAAGTTTTAACAATACATTTGTATTGCTAGAAAATGCCTGGTCCCCCCCCCCCCCTAGCAGGCCTGTTCGTCTAGCTAATTTGGGCGTGTTAGCCACAAAATTATTGAGAACCCTGTCAAGCATGCAAGGTTATCAGTCAATCAAATCTGTGCATATGAAAGATCTTAAAACCATATTTGTCACTGGTGGTGCATCGCAAATTGTAGTTTGATAGTTACTAATAGATGTTTTCACTGACACCACTGATAGTGCCCCCCCCCCCCCCCCCGCTTGAAATAAAGATGCTTGGTCGGGTTATTTTCCTCCAACCGGAATTTTTTTGCAAGTCATTTCTGACAGACGAACAAATGTCAGCGGCCTAGCAATTACAGGCCACCAATATAATATAATTATGACAATGATTTCAACGACTGATGCAAAAAACAATCAATAACATTGCAACAGCTGGTGCATATAGTAATCTTATAGCATTTATTACTTTACAAAAAAACATCGAGTAACAGATGGCAACTAGAAATCAATCCATGATGCAGTTAAATTAATAATCAGTACATAATAGGTAAAAAAGTACACCAAAGAAAGCAAAGAGCCAAAAGGACTGAAAGCACACCAAAGAAAGCAAAGAGCCCAAAGGACTGAAAGCACACCAAAGAAAGCAAAGAGCCCAAAGAACTGAAAGTACTCATGAACACTGAAGTGCCATAGACTTGCACACCAACATGGAATGGGAACTTTAAGTTTAACAATTTTAATTGCATGACAGATGTAGAAAAATGTAGCATGTTAGTCCACGTCAAAATTCATACGCACCAAGGCGAGTGACGGCTATGGAAAGCTGCACTATCTTTCAGTTTCAAAAGAAACACCAGCATTTTACTTTTGATATAGGTTTTTTGACTCCTAATCTCATCTTTGAATTCTTTTTTAAATTACAGTACCTCTCGAGAGTGGCCCTCTGTAGAGCAATAACCTCTCTATAACAACACCTTCAGTATGTTCCTGAGTTGATATTCACTATTATTTTAACCTCTGTAGAGCAAAAACCTCTAAACAATGGCCAGTATTTGCAGCTCCCACAGGGTGTTGCTCTACAGAGATTGTACTGTACATAAACACTTAGAAAAATACACGCATGGTTACTTGAGCAAGCACCACGGACACATTAAAGAAGTACTAAAATACTGGTAATTGCTTTTGTTAAATTTTTAATATTTTAATATTTATCAGAAATTGGACTTCAGAATGAAGAGTGGATTATCGAGTCTTCTGTTGATCTCCTAATTATACACCATCTATCATTTATAATTTTGTAGCATGTCCCAAGATTTTATCAAACTACTGCAATAATTCCTATGAGAACCATTTTGAACACATACCTTTTTGAATTATTGATTTTTTGGGATTTTAAAAAAAATATTTATCAAATCATTCAAATGAGTAGGTAATTATTCCATCTTTCTCATGATGGATCGGGCTTAAATTAACCTATGGTAGGATAATCTTTTCTGTAATATATCCAAAAAATATCCCCCTCCCCTCCTGCATGATAACCCATGTTCCATGTATCTATTTCAAAACATCACCCACTCTTTTACCCCAATTTCCTAGACACATGACTTGTATTAATCCCCAAACATCCCCCTCTCTACCAACAACTCCCTGGAGACACACATCACATCCCTTCCCTATTACAGCACACACCCCTAGAGTAATTACTATAAACCATATTCCAAGAAATGGTTAGCAACCATGCATGACAGATATCTCTATACATTTTCTATATCATCTTCTATTCAATTAAAATCAATACATTCATGAGCTGATCCAATGCTTTTAGAAAGCAAACATGGTAACCAAGGCAACGAAAACAGAACTTGTTACAATTCTGGAGTTCTTTAATGCAAATAAAACATATCTCGAATCACCATAGTTGAGTTCCAGCAGATACTCACAAATTCTTGAGTGTTTTCCAATCCCCGAACATTCTCCAATTGTTGTATATTGTTCATTGATGCTAACTGGCCTTGAAAGACAAAAAACAGGACTCGAATGTCTTAAAAGAATCCCCCAAGAATTATTAAATTTTTTTTTAAATGCTGTGACGGTTATTTCCAGCAAAAAATAAATACTGCGTTTCCAGTGACAACCCCCTAAAAAAATATAAGGTTGGAAGTTTCAAAATATATTTTGTCAAGTTCTGAGTGTTCATAATGTCAGTTTGGGAACATGGAAACGAAGATTTTTTTAATGCCTAATTAGCCTCCACCCATTCCAACTAACATTCAAGTCTAGCACTAATAATCTCTATAACATAGAAAACACTTTAAAGTTCTTAGGTCACAAGGAGCAATTCGAGGGCTCAACGCAACAGTGTCGTAACTCATATTGAAATAAGAACAAGTTACGTCAGTGTTGCGCTGAGCCCTCGAATTCAAGAAACAGTTAACGAAATTAATCCTTATACAAACAAAATAAAAAATTTCCATATTTATATCGAGGGCTCAGCGCAACACGGTCGTAATTTGCTCTTATTTCAATATGAGTTACGACACTGTTGCGTTGAACCCTCGATATGCAGACCAATTGTTACTTTGAACTTCTCTCCATTGCATAAATTGCACCAGTTTGTACAATTAGATAGATTTCAATGCCACACAAACCATGCTCTCATGTATCACCTTAAGAATTATATAGCCAAGAGCAGAAAAGGACGAAGCACATGGCATTCAAGTGCACAAGTGTTTATGTTTTGCAAATGATTTAAACAACACCAGTCCTATCTTTATAAATGCAAGAAGTCCAGTTGGATAAATTTGATAACATTACAAGACTCATATTAATTATTTTATCATATTCCAATATTTCCCCCAATAATCAATCACATTCAGTTAAATGCCCCCAATTTATACCATTTTCAAACATGAAGGAGTAGAATAAGTCAGGTCTGGCTAAAAAATATGCAACACATTTAAAAAGTCACATATTTTAGACTGGGAAGTGTACTAAGACTTAAGGTCCTATTATGCTACCCTTTAAAGGGGCATACCCTACAACTGACAAACATTCTGTGAAAGTGTAAAAATGTGCTAGATGTATATGTAAAACAATATATAAAGGATAATTGCAAGAAGAAGATGGGTTATAAAATGACTAGTTTAGGTACTAGCCGCAAAAAAACATAGCTATGAATAATAAATCACTTCCACCCAAAAATTTCCATGACTAAATGTATGTGTCACAAATACATATTTTTATGATTTTATTTTTAATTGGATGAATTTTTGGCTGAAACTTTCTTTGTCGGCTTTTTTCTTTACAGGCTTCTAGTTTATTATCATTTTGCCTTAATTCTAAATTCTTAAGGCGGATCTAAGAGCGGAAAGTGGTACTTCCATGAGGCATGTCATAAGGATAACCCTACCATAAACATTCACCTCCTAGTACCACTGATGCATAATTTCAATATCAGAAACTCGGAACAATCTTTTCGCAAGTAATTATTATCATCGCAATAACAAGATAAATGACAGAGAGGCATGCAAACCACGCATTAAAAAAGAATGATTTTGTTTCTACAGCGGAATTTAAAACCTTGAATACAGAAAAAAAATTACATGATGAAAACAGGGAGGAAGAAATAAAGGAATTTAATGGGCAAAAAATTACACAGCATTATGATCTGTTTTCAGCAGAATTCTGGGACATCATAAGGAAAAGTTACCAAGGATTCAAAGAAATGCAATCTCCCCCCCCCCCCTCTCTTGAGCAACAACCTCCCTTCAACAACGGCATGTTTCCTTCCAACAACAACATCATTTTGTTACTCCCAAAGAGTGTAATTGCTTTGCCGAGGTTACACTGTTGACATTATTTATTGTCTACCTGCCTTGCTTACTGTTAAAATTTCGGGTCACAAAACTACAAATTAAACCTTAAACCAATGTCTTTTAAAGGCTGATCTTATTCAGCATTTTTACACTAGGTCATTTAGAAACATTCTTATATCATAAAACAGGACCTCTCCTAATGCAAAACATACAGACAGATGAACGGACAGTGCAAATAAAACATAAATACTACATAAATTTCAAAGTTCAGCCTTATGTTCAAGTTGTTTTTCATGTTTTCAATTTCAAAACAAGCATTCCAGAAAAACAATTATCACTTTTCATAGAAAATAAAAAGGAGAAAATTAAAGTTATAAAACCATTGTTACATGCGTACTCTCATGTGCTCAACAACCTGCAGCCATCCTTGTTATACATACTTCACATTTTTAAACCATTGTTGAAAAGTTATCTAACACAAGCTAGGAAGGGGCTGACATACCAATTGTAAAATTCAGCAGCATTATAATGGACAAAGACATACCAATAAACACATTAGAACCATTCCCATAAATAGCTACTGACCAATCAAACCTGGACTGTCAGATTAATGATAACAAACCTTTTCTTGTCATCTTCCAATCATCTCAAAATAGAAACAGACGTAATTAAGGTGTCAATTTTGCAGTTACACCACCTATTAATACGGAAATTCTTGATTACTAATTTGTTTTCGCGATATTGATAAAAATAACTTTTATTCTTTAATATTCCAGCTTTCTGACTTAATTAGTGCAAGCGTGTAATGATAAAAGAGCTGACTTACTGTTACAGGGGTGTGATTGCTCCAAGAGCAAAAAGGCTGATATATCCCACCCACCACCCACCCCCTCATGCTTGCAAAAAATCATTTTTTAATTTTTGAAATTTTAAGAAAACACTCCACATGAACAAGATCAGTTGGGAGTATTTTTTTAAACAATACAAGTTCAAGAACCAGTACTTGTCTCCTAATTAAGACTTTTTAACATCATTTCATAAATGTACTAATTTTAAAGCATTTCTAGCCCAGTCAGTATTCATGAATAAATGCAACCAATTTACAACCATTATAACAAACTGCTATATGCTACATCTAAAATATAGGCTAATAGCTATCCAGCTTACCACTCTAGACTGGTTATAAATGACTGTGAACTACTGTGGGTCAGTATTTACGGTAAAATGTCCAATATCTTATCTCTGGTCAGTTGGCCTAGTATTGGCTGGTGGTCAGTGCAGAATTAGACCAGAGGGATAGACATGTTGTTGCAAGCATCTGCAAACCAATGATGCAAGTCTGCGTCACACAGGTGTTTGACCTTAGCTACAGGTATTTATCGAGAGGTCAATGGTTCAGAGAGGCTACAAGTGGGGAAATTAATGTAAAAATGGTGCAGGCTTAGAGGGTTGATTTGTAAAGGCCTACTGGTGCACACATGGCCGGTAAACTGAATGAAAATAAATATACAAATTCAAGAAAAGTGTGAAATTGCTGAAATTCATCACAAATAATGGCAGAACAGCACACATATCGAGGGTTCAGCGCAACAGTGTTGTAACTCATATTGAAATAAGAACAAGTTACGACAGTGTTGCGCTGAGCCCTCGATATTGTATTTAAGGAGGAGTAATTCATTGCATATGTTAATTAGTGGACGTTCAATGTAATGCTGGTAAAATCCAGAAATTGCCAGATAAACCAATAGGAACTAACTGAAAAGATCTTAAACATTTCTTTTAGATTTCAATTTTTTCATTCCTTGTTTTAAGTTAGTACCTACATTCTGGAACTTGAAGCCCAGGACAAACGTTGATCAATAAAAGACATGACGCAACTAAGTTTACAAAAATTAACGTGTGTATATATTATGAAATCAAGCCTAATCAAATAAAAAATCATTGAAAACCACAAAAGGTCCAATTAAGGGCCAAAAAATGCATAATAATTTTTATCATATATAATTATAGAAGTCATCGATATCAACATAGACACCACGGCACCAAAAATTAGGTTGGCACTTCCATACAATGCACAAGCCAAAATTATGAATATACAGAAATATGCTTCAATCAATGTGTGTGATTTGGCATCTGTGAAATCATTGATTATGTTAATGGATTAATTATGATACATTGTTACCATGTTATCACTTTCAAATACTATATATACTTACCATTTACATGTCTCCGATGATTTTTGAAAAAAAAATCCAACACACCAAAACAATCAGATTAATTCCAATGGTTTCACCAAATACAAGACACTTGAGCATTTAATCCAACTTGTACAAGTACATTAACCGAATTGTTCACACTTATCAAAAAATGAATATTTGAAAATACAAAATCTCGAACAACTTTTTGTAAAAAAAACAAATTTTTTTTTTTAATTAGTTTAACTGTTTTGAAGTAGATTCTAACACAATTAAAACATATTATGTTCTGTAAGTTTTACCCTTCAAAGTATTAAAGTAATCACAATAATAAATGACTAACAAACAAACTAATGCAGAAGTTTACTAGGGTACGAATTCGGTACAGTGTACATGAAAAACGCAAGACCTTTCATAAATATGATAAACAACATGGCAAACACCGCTGATAAAAAAGGCTTATGAAAACATTACTGGCTTTATTCACACATAAAATGCAAACCACTTGGGTTGTGAATGTAAGAAGGCATAAAACAGCGTGTACATAAGTAGATACAAACGTACCACGATTAGGTTCAGGATTCATTTACAACAAAAACACGTAGTAAAAAAAAACGCTACGCAAAAACACACTCCAGAACAATCCTATTATGTTAATGATAAAGCAACCATCGATATTTAAAGCCATGAAATATGAACCAGTCAATTCGAAAATATTTCGATTAATGTTTTATATCATTTTTCATCAGCGTAATTCAAAATCTAGGATGAATATTTTTTGTATCAATGTATGCTTCAGTGAGTGTTAATAGGTGCAAAAAAACACTATTGTGGGTTGGGCCCAACACAACATGAGAGTGGCATGTGCATCAATGTATTCATGAATATTAAATCTCAGGATTGGTTACTTATGACGCAACCACTGATCATTTGAAAAGTAATTGCATGTACTTTAAGCATGGTCATAAAATTCACATCAAAGCGAATAATAAATCTGCACTACATTCTGAACAAAACAGCCTGACAGTCTCAAAATTTGACGAAATGAAAAACATCTCACTATAGAGCATTTAAAAGAAGTTAACTTAGTTTTATTCGCTCTCAAGTGATGAAGTACTTTCTATTAGCACAATTCAATCAGGTTCATTCAATTAAACATACAAACACGGGAAGAATCCAAATTAGTTCTGATTCTAACAGAGATACGTATATAACATTGCAAATGATTTTGCATTCAATTGATAGGATTGGATTGCTTTTAATCAATCCGACAGGTAACATGTGGGTTGATTACACAGCTCATGGTGTATGAATGACGATCAAGAAGCATTCAGTTTTATTCAAAACAAAGTTCTATATTTTGCAACGACCCAAGCAAGTCAATACAAGCTCTATATATGCCCCATGCATGTCGATGCACCGAATGACATATCATAGGAAATAAATTCTGTTCAATCTAATTCATGAGAGATAAAGGATTGCCTAAACTGGTGCTCTGGGGATCGAAAATTCTTATTTAATCGAAGTATATAACAGCAATTTTGCACTGAGCCTTTGATCGTAACAGATCAATCCCAGTATACAACATTTTGTATTGTAAGTTATATTACACGCAGAAAAAATAATTGGGATTTGATCGTTCATACTAGGATGCCATGTTCATTATCCATATTATACTTATGCAAGTATGCAAACGATAGAGATATGATAAAAATATCACATGAAGTAGGTCATACGTAAAATGACGTAATCACTTGTACTCTGTATTTTGTAGCATGATTAAGGCATTAAAAATGTACCATCTACAGTATAACCTAGCTAAAGCTGTCAAAAGAGACTACCTCTGGGAGAGTTTTAACTTATGTGAAAAATGGAGGTGCCCATAGCAACAGGGAAAAGGTGTGTTAAGGTAGGGGAAAAAACACTGTTTAGACAGGAGAATATGGGGCCAAATGGGGCCCCCAAGAAACGCTCTACCTTTGTCCACACAGTGACCTCTTTTCACAGGTACTTGTAAACTCAAGGGAAATAAATCATCTAAGTCAAACCATAACCACAGGGTCAGTAGCATTCTCAGACTTATAACCACAGGGTCGGTAGCATTCTAAGACTTAATATAACCACAGGGTCGGTAGCATTCTAAGACTTATAACCACAGGGTCAGTAGCATTCTAAGACTTATAACCACAGGGTCAGTAGCATTCTAAGACTTATAACCACAGGGTCAGTAGCATTCTAAGACTTATAACCACAGGGTCGGTAGCATTCTAAGACTTAATATAACCACAGGGTCGGTAGCATTCTAAGACTTACAACCACAGGGTCAGTAGCATTCTAAGACGTATAACCACAGGGTCTGCATAGATTTTTTTATACTTTTTCTATTACATTAGCTGTTGTAAAATGCGGAGCGAGATAATGAAAAGTCCTTTTGCAATAATGTCGGAGGCTGTCATGCTGCTAACCTGCAGTACTGCAGGAAACAGTAATAAATCAATAAACTGTTAGAGCTGGTTAACTAACATGAAATCTTCCCCAAGGTTAAACTCAGGCAGGCAATTTATCTGCAGCTCCTGATAATTAGATCATGCAAAGTTATGGATTCCATGAGTTAGGACAGAGATCTGCACTAAAGTGGGTGGGGGAGGGTGGATAAATGTTGTATGAATGTAAAATTCGACAGATTAAAATAAGGCCATCCATAGAAAACCCAGGGTTCTCAATAACAGCAGGCTGTAGACCAATTAGGCTGTTTGTGTTTGGGCCTGTTAGGAATTTCAAAAGTTTATGAAATATTGCTAGAAAATGCCCAGACCCCCCCCACCCCCAGTAGGCCTGTTAAGACTAGCTTTTGGGCCTGTTGCCACAAACTTATTGAGAACCCTGGGTTTAACCCATCTTAATTTACCCATTAAAGAATTCAGATTCCGGGTACCACAAACAATCATTTTTTTAAGGATGGCCTATGAAACCATTTAACTCTATAGAGGAGTTTGATTCCATCTTATTCTACTAGTAAGTCTGCATAATGAAGATTTAATGTATACTACAATACTCCCAAATTTCTCTTCTTTTATCTACATCACTGAAAAGCTTGGAATTCATGCAAACAAGCTCATTGCTGACCCAGATTCCAATATCATTAAAAGCTTGATATAGTTGAGGGAAAAAACAAGCTTCCGACTGATATTGACAGACCTTGATATGCAAGGCTTTATTGCTATCCGTAGAGAACGCCTCATCGTTTGAGTAAAGTGGCGTCATGATGACTAAAATCATTCTGTAAATCATGGAAGTGCATCAAACAAGCTCCATGAATAAGCTATACAATCAATAATGATCCCATAGGCAGAATGGTGTGCCCTAGAAAAAAAACTCACGCTTCAGGAGTAATATTGGTAATGATTTTAGATGCAGAAACCTTGCCGCTGTTGCTGTTTTGTTCATAAAGTACAGATCTGTAATTCTGATCAGTATTGAAGGTCGAAGCTGAACCGATATCATCTCTACTACAAGCGAACTACTACAAATGAACGATATCAACCCAATTGAATTCGTTCATGCAACTTTGTGTGTATGCAGTAGGATCAAAACGAATCAATACTGCTTATACGCAAATAGCGTTGTTTTTTCTAGGTCAAACAACACTGCACCAAATCGCTGAGAAGAGTAAGTATGAAAATCAATCATTGTCAAACTATTGAATAAAAATCCTCGCCTCAGAAAAAGTGCGGCCTAGGATACTATGAACTAATTCAAGTAGCGGTACGTCAAATTTTTCTATCTGAAAAAAAAAAGCATTGTGGAATATGCTCCCATTGATACAGATAGAGAGAGCACTCTGAATGTCGGGACGTGACACTTTGAAATGCGAGTACGTGAGATCCTTGTAAAATCTCAAATCTTATTTGAATCAATTATCTGTTGATTGATAAAATTAAATTCAACATTATATCATACTAACATATCTAAGGTAATGACAATCATTATAAATTGTTCATATTCTTAACTTTTCAACTGTTTTGAAATTCTCATGATTAAAATAGATAATGAAATTCTCAAGAACAATTTTTCACACAAAAAAATTGTTTCGAATAAGTATGTCATATAACAACACAAACTACAGGCTCAGTATAGCCCTGGCCAATCAAATCCTGGATCATTAAGACTTACTGGTACCCGGTTCAGATTTGTCACCAAAGACCCATTATTTCATTGTACATAACCTGTGAAAATGAATTCCCCCAGCAGGTGCAGAGACCACTGTTTCACTATTAAGTTATAAAAGTAATCAATTTTCCATGATATTAATCAAAGCACAAACATAGTAACAATGCAATTTTCCACCATCCAAATCAATGAATAACCATAAATATGGGATCAATATAAATTTTTAACCAATTGCTAGCTTCACGATATCTGGTTTTACGCTAGATGAATATCGGTTGAACAAATAACTAAATTAAAGCAAATATATTCCAAGCATTCATTATCACAGAAACACATAAAATTACGAAATAAAAATGTTTAAAGTTGGTACCTATCACATGAAATGCATTTACAGTAAAAACATGGAACCGGTAATAGTGAACTAGGATATACAGCCAAACCCGTGAACAAAGGCCATCATTGTCAGACAGTAATTTTGTCTTAAATAATCAATGGTATTTTTTAAAAGAACGACCTTGATTCACAAGGTGGCATTTATTCCAAGGTTGCCACAAACACAGTTTTCACTGTAAATGCTAAATTACATGTACCTGGGTCCCAGAGAATTCATATTATTAATAAACTAATCCATTAATCCAAGTGGGATGGCACCCCGACCCACTTACTACCATTTGACGGGGACAATAAAGATAAATTAAAAAAAAACAAAAAACTAACCCATTGTATAACACACATTCCAGAGTTTGTCCAGTAAGCACAACTGTTTTTAGTCCATCATAGATCGTGAGATATACCGTACATCCACTACGATAATCAAGACAGCGAATTAAAGGTAAAACTATAATTCTAATTAATATTGTCTAATTAAACCATAAATTTCCAATCTCTTCACTAAAGCATGAATCATTTTATACACAAATCAACAAATACATTGATATAATTAACAACCGCACCTTGCTCCCTTAATAATCCAGATTACAAAATTATCAACAAGTAATTATATGCATACTTGATAACATTCAGTTCTAGTGACCCCAAGTTACTGCCGACTTGTAACCCGCCCCTCTTGTGATAGTATGATATACTATAGGAGGGTTGTATCAAAATTAAAGCGCACAATGTCAATACCACAGTAAGATCGAGTGTGCAGTATGGTAATTTATGGAGATAGCGTACCGTGACCTATGACCTCAATAACAAAATGAGATTCTCATTTGGTGTTACACGCTCACTTGCGGTAAACTTAAACATTGTAATTTGCACATTGAATACTAGGCCATGAATGGTTGAAAAATGTTACGGTACGTGCTCCTTACAATTTCAATAAAAACTAATACTTCTCCGTTGTACCGAACACGTTGTCAGTCACACGTCGTCTTTAAAATAACCACTCTCTAGCTTTAGAGATTGAAAAAGAACAATTTGTAAAGATGCATTGTACTCCCATCAAACTCATACACCATTCATTAAATTCGCTGAAACCTAAATGCCTGCATTTCATTCATTCATTCACTTTCCGTTAAAATCTTTGTGATTTTAATGCAAGAGATAATTTACTAACGATCAGTCGGCAGTAAGGAAATAGTGTGGCAATCAGAAAAGAATCGTTAAGAAAGTGTGTTTTCAAGATGGCTCGACGATTAATACTAAACTTGATACAGCTATGATACACATATTTATGAATGGCTTTTAAAATCTCTTTATAAATAGTCTCACATGAGAAATTAAAGCATTATAATAAGGCAGGACAACAACAGGTTTGCTACACTGATTCGCTGAAATCGCTATACTTCATTCACACACTACACTGACTGCAGTGGAACCTTTAAAATCTGGACTTGTCCAAACTCCAGAAAATGTCCACATAAGAAACGTTTCTGGATAAAATATTTTAGACAAAATATTTTTTTTTTTTAAAAAGATAGAAAATTATATTTGAAGGCGCATGCAATGGCAATATTATGCTGAATTTGCTGTAGTTAAGAGACAAATCTGATTAAGACTATTTTTTACCTTTGACCTTAAAGTGTGACCTTTGATCTGCACCCATAGATTGACACACTGTCTCTGACCTAGGCGAACATTTGTTCAGTTATCTCAAAATCCCCAATCTTATGAAAGAGTAATGGTCCACACAAGCATATTTCAGACCCGTTCTGCAAACCCCAGTTAATATACATATATACAGATAAATAGTGTCAGTCACAACCCCAAACCCCACACCCCTCTCCAGATGTATTTACAGAGAGCATCAGGTCATTGAGTATTTAACCAATTCGTATTCAGATCAAAACTATATCAATTATTGACAGGAAGTATAAACCCACTGGTCTAGTGTTTACAAATTCCAAACAAAACATTCAGTCAAACACATCAAAAGACCAACTGTGCAGCAATCTGTGAATTCTATACTTTCACAGTTGTTGCCCAAAGTCACTTACAAAGCACTTTTGACATTGTTGACAAAACAAATAATCAGTTTGCAAGATGCTGCAAAGGATGATGTAACAACTAGTGAATGATATTTATAACTCGCCCACACAATATACAGTTCTAGAAATGCAACACACACCTAGTACACCTTGTCATGCAGCCTTCATCAACAATCCATTAACTGATGTGCTCTGCTAACCAAATTGATCTTCAATAACTAATTTATTGTTCACAAGATGCTGTTATCATTTTGCAACTTTGTGCAAACTAATGACTGCGCCATTCATGCCTTCCTGACATATAAACACTCCTTTCATAATCAAACATACTTTTATCACAGATACTACACTTGACCAATGTTCTAACTACACCGACTTTAAATTTGAATTTCTCAGCAACGGTTGTGTTGAATAACACGATTTTTTAAGTTCAAGGTTAAAATTATAGTGTTTTTATTATTTTGATGTTTTTACAACCCTATCTGGTGAATATTGTGCACCAAGGCATGACGGTACACAATCAAGTATTGTGCACGGGCTACATAATGTTTGGCGGGAAATTGATTACACGTGGTGAATTACTTCTCAGACGTCTGTCCGTTCGAAAAAACACAATGCTGTCGTATGTCAATTCAAGATAGGGCCAGAGCTGTGGGTCTAGTTCAGGGAGGAGCATCGCATTCTCAGGTGCGTAAAATAATTGTGCATAATTTTGTCCCCTTTTTTATAAAACGCCTGATACTGTGTGCTATACGAACTTTGATGTACCTTACTAATCAGTCCATCGTTGTTTTCAGGTCGCAAGAATAATGAACGTACAAAAACGATCTATCACCAGCCTTATGGCCAAATTCAGGCGAACCGGAAGTGTGGATGACCTCCGAAGACAGCCCCGCCAGAAAGTCACAACTGCGAGACAAGACAGATTTATTATTCTAAGTCATCTGCGCAACCGGAGACGCACCGCAGTTGAAACAGCGCAAGCCACCGTTGGAATTCACGGTCGTCCAATAAGTGCAGAAACCGTCCGTAAACGTTTACGTACAGCTTGTCTTGGTGGTATACGTGCACGTAGACCATTCCGAGGACTGTCACTAACCATTCGTCATCGTAGAGCACGTCTACATTGGGCCCGTCGCCATCTTAGATTTACAAGGGCTGATTGGGCGGGTGTGCTTTTTTCAGATGAGAAGCGTATAATAATGACGGCCGTACACGTGTCTATAGACGTATTGGAGAAAGGTACACCGACGCATGCGTCATGGAAACTGAACATTTTGGCGGGGGCTCAGTGATGATATGGGCAGGTATTTCTCTGCATACCAAGACACCTGGTATCATTGTAAATGGTAACTTGACAGCTGTCAGATATCAAAATGAGATTCTACGTCCGGTGGTGATTCCGCTAATTCAGCAAAACCGTAACATGAAGCTGATGCAAGACGGTGCCACTGCACATACTGCACGATCTACCATGAACCTCCTTCGGAACAACAGAATTAACGTACTGGAATGGCCATCAAAGTCTCCAGACCTGAATCCAATTGAGAATGTGTGGGCTGAACTTGTTAGGAAAGTCTATCAAAACCGACCTCAAAATCTACAGCAGCTACGCAATCAAATCGTTGCAGAATGGAATAGACTTCCTCAAGTGTACTTTAGGAACTTTATTTTGTCGATGAGACAGCGATGTCAGGCAGTAGCGCGGGCCAATGGAGGATACACCCGTTATTGACAATTTTGGTACTTCGGGTTTTAACCCCTACCATGATAAAACATGATTTTTTCATGATGACACGTGATAATTGTCATATTGATAAAATAAAATAAATGAAATATGATGCATCTTTTTATGTTTAATGGTTGAAGATTACAAGTGTAATATAACCATAGAAATTTACAATTATATCATCGGTGTAGTTAGAACATTGGTCAAGTGTAGTATTTACTCTGTGTTTATTTAGGCCTTCAATGAAGAACAAAAACACAAACTGTACAAAGAGATAACAATTAAGAGAAAGGATAAACTTACTGGTATATTAGCGAAATAACTAACACAGATTGTCAATTTTTAGTTCAAAAACTATGACAACAAATTTTAATAGTTTTAAATTAGTTATAAAAAAAACTGACAAACCCAAAGGGGCTGGCTCAGATTTTAAGACCAAAGAAGTGAACAAAAAAGCGACCCCCAAAAATGAATTTCAACAGATTTTGAGCACAAATAGGTCATTTAGGGACCAACCCCCTAAATTTTCAGTACTCAGATGAACGTCTAAATTTTGTAAAAAATATGACTCCAAATATGTCTACATTCACCAATCAATATGTACAATACACACTGTCATTTAAATAGAACAAAAAACAACAAAATAAATGATACTAATCATTAGCATGTAAATAGAAAAACTACGCAAAGTAGAGTTATTCACCATAACAAAGAGTATCGAAAAGAAAGAGACCACCAAATATATATAAAGAACATGAATTGTCCTCAAATAACCTAATAATAATCTGAAATAACCTACACACATCACTGTGTATTGTTTTGATACAACTCACAACAACACAATGTCATAATTAATACAATGTATATTAATACATGATCATTTATGAACAACAGAAAAAAACGTATTTGACATACCTTATTTAAGCAGGTAGGAACGCTATTTTATGGACATTACAGTTTCAACAGTTCAGTAATTTACTTCATTGACACATTAAAACACCAGATTACTTCAAACTTTAGTCATTGTCCAATGATTCGAACATTTAACACTCCAGCAAATTGCACAGGTCCCATCAGTGAATAACTCATTCAGCTAGATCATTTCACACAAGGAAATAAACCTCGGAGCAATTAACGTTATAGTAATTCATTTTACTTTAAACAATTCAGTTCAAACATACATTTACATTAAACAAATTTCAAGTTCTAAATACTAGTTAGCGACTATTCACTATATTCAGGACAATATAAAACTGACAGCAATCAGTATAATAAATACCGATGTATTTGTCTCTACTTGACAGCCCTTTATGATTTTCGTTTCTACATGCATGAATTTTTAAATAGCGATATTAATGCTATGCAACAATACACTACACACAATCCATCAAGTACGAATGACTATCCACGCTTTTCATTCGAAATCAATAACTTTTTGTAATTCTGTCGAAAAGCCATTAATAATAAACAGTTCGCACATTCACTCGCTGTTCAATACAAAATACAGTATAATATTTTAACAGACAATGACTATGAAATTGTGGGGACCGTTCATTATTTATGTGCAAATCAATTGGAACAATAAGTACCAGCCTACAGTCCAGGGAGCAGCAAGTTGAATTAACCCTAACGGTTGAAAAAATTCATGAACGGTACAAGATTGATTATTGCAATGTTCACATCCATTCATCAATACCTGTCAGTTATCCGCAAGGCGAGGTGAAATTCTGCTATGATATTGCAACTGAACTGGAGCACGTTAATAAAACATGAATGAACCTGTAAACAGTTAAAGAAGGTCACAGTCAATGCAGGCTTGTAAGAATCAATTTCAGATTTGGGGGTGGGGCTAATTTAAGATCATGGCTGACAACAGGCCGGGGGGGGGGGGGAGGGGAGTAAAGTATAGCCTCTTTAGATTACTATTTCTGCCTCAATCATTAGGAGGAAGAATAACACTTAAATATATCAACAATTTTATCTGCCTATCGATTTCCAAACACATTACAAATATCAATATAATGGTGATGAGGGGTCTGATCTACATTTACAGAAGCTAAACTGAAGCAGGCAATGTCAATCTTTGAACAGTCAATAAGTATTAAGATTCTTTCTCGATCATTTAACATACCGGTACCACTGCTGCCCCCAGGTGGCGTTAAGCCAAAGCTCAACACAGCCCTCTGATGACACTCAGCATCAAGTATGTGCAGCCCAGTGCAATAAAACACAAATAAACTCTCTGAAGCCATTCCAGAAAATATTTCATGAAAAAACATTTTTTTTACGATAATTCATTATTAATGCTCTGATAATAAATGAACCATCCCTGTGGCCCTATACCATATTGCAATAACATTCATAACTTCAAACCCCCCAGGAACATTTCACTTCTACTTTTTTATTAACACACACAAGTGATTCTCACAGTGCGGTATTCTCATGCATACTCGTTATATCCAGTACACATAAAACAGAAGTGTACAAACACGATCATTTTCATCAACATTAGTGTATCTTTAATTGTGGTAACATTCTCTCCGTTGATAAGTGCTGTGTGCCTTAAAGTGCGAGATTATTTGGCAAATTGCCAAACATTTTACACCACTGTGCACATATTAACGCATAAAAATAACCAGAAATTTACTTACCAATGTGTTAAACACCAAAGGTTAAAGTACGAAAAACATATCCCAACATGGTTAAGAATATCAGCATAATCATATCTGCCTTTCACTATATGATCTTAATTCAGCTATTTTACGCTCGGTTTCCCGTGAACATCATTGCATGACTTGCGGTAATTTCAACAAAAAAGATCTTCAACCATTCATTTTATTTTTCATAAACAACATAATGTAAAAATATACTACTCTTTAACTGGTACACAATAAAACTACCTGACCTGGTTTTAAATTTACACACGATGCAGATAAGCTTTATTGTAGATGGCCTTCACATTTTGAATACAGCAACGTTAAGCTATTTATAATGAACAAATGCTTACCTTAATTCCTAAAATACGTTACAGGTTAATGATTGTATCATATATACAGTCTAACGTCATAGTAACTTTATTATTAAAGACTTTAATTATCAGAATTTTGTGCTTTGACAAGTGCCATTAAAATCAGGAGTTTCTACAAATCTGTAAGTCATTTTTACCATTTAGAGAAAATCGCAATTGAAGTTTTCAAGTTTGGCGTAAATAAGCAAGTTGCCGGTTTGTGGAATTTGGATTAATCTTGTACTTAGGGGAATTCTAGAAGCAGGTAAGTATATGTTCATTGTAAAGAACTCATTGAGACGAAAAAAAATGATACCAAAATCACAATATCGCCAAAAACTGGGTTACAGTTTGTAGAAATTAGCCAACAAGGAGTTCAATGTAAAAGGAATGACTGGACAGTCATTATATCAGTGTTCCTGTATTACCTACCAGTACTTAGCAGTGCACCTGGGCAACCAGATCTTTCATAGACTGCTGCTAATATAAAGTTACACTTCGATACAAAACAAAGGCAAACTAGACACTGTAGGAAGGCCATTACGTAACAAAATTCATTTCTAAACAGAATAAATGACACATTAATCAATGTACACAACATAACTGTGTACAAACTATTTGACCTTGCAAAATGAATGCCTGATTCAAGAGAAATTAATTTCCTAACTGCCCAGATGCCGGGAGCCAAAACAAATGCAATTAAAATGAAGCCAGAGACAAAATGACAAAACAGGGCCAGCCATCTGGTTCGCAGCAACAGATGTACTTCAAGTCAAATTGATAAAATATTGGACAAAAAGAAATATATGATATCATAAAGCACTCTAGTTGCAAAAATAATTGCATGGAAAAAATAATTTGTTGAACAACTTAACATTTGAAATATATTCATTTTCCCAATCACTATTGTGACACTGCAGAGAATTTTTATAATCTCTGTAGAAACTTTCTTTCATATGATTTATAATGAATCTAGCACAAAATTGTGAAAATATGAAATGAAAAAAAAAAGAAATTACAATACTGAACATTTAACAGAGAGCCATGGACACAATTATATAAATAATTTCATTTTTTTTCCTAATTTCACAAAATTTCCAGAAAATTCTCAAAAATTATAAATGGATTTGTCTCTCCTATATGACAATTGGGCCTCAAATATAAATACACAGGAACCGAATTCTAATAGGACGGATTTTACACGGACAAATCAGCGAAACAGTAAAGGGTTGAAATAGCAATTAGATCAAATCTATCGAATGCATATAACATACATAAGAAAGAATTCACCCTATCTGACATCAAGTCAATAACTAATTTTATTATTTTTATCATTTAATTATACTTAAAAAATGTGTATGACTTTGTCAAAAATTTAACAATTAATACAAATATTATTATAAATGATAAAAAATATTCACAATGAGGCCATGGGAACTTAATTCTTTGTTTGCTTGATTTAAGAAACAATTTTTTCACAATGTATGTTTAATTTTCAAACTCATTCACATGTGTCTAAATTAACTTTGACACAGGTCTGCCCTTTTTTATGCCAGCCCCTTTTCAGTCCTTGCCAGATCGAATAGTAACTCTGTGAAAGTATAAAAAAAATTTAAAAGACACAAATCGGTCAAGGTGCAAAATACCTTTCTTTAAAGGACACTTTCATCAGAATTAAGTTCAGAGCGAAAATTATTAATGTTGATGTACAGAATTTGGCAACTAAAATTATGCTGTAATCATAAAATTTTACATACCATTATAATTATTATATGTTATATAGAACAAGGGAAAACCCAGATTTTGCAAGAAGCCAATTTGCAACTTTCTGAGACTTCAATTAAAAGAGTTTTCAAACTTCAAGACAATGACGAAGTCCCTTATTTGAGATCCCTAAACAGGAAATTGAAACCATCCCCTTTCAAACAAAACCTAGTAAATTAACACAAAATTCAATCAACATTTTTTTCTGAAAGGAGGGCAAAATTGTACGGCATTGAGCTATAAAGTATTACTTTAATTCATTAAAATTCCGCACTAACATATTTATTTCCTTTTTTTCTCCCAAGAGAAAACTTCTGATCACTGCTCCAGTTATTCAATGGCATTCCTTCAATAAACGCCTGTCAAATTTAATATCAGATGAAAAAAAAAATTGTGTAAAACTAGGCATGAACACCATTAAACTATAAATTCTATGAAAAAAACAGACCCGGAATACTGGTTGTTTTATATGATAAGCCCGATAGAATTACTATAACATTAAGTCATGCATAAATACTCGGGCTATTTCATGCAGTTGGCTGTGTATACATCATACAAGTAGCTACCAGATTAGATGGTTTTAGCCATGACCTGAAGAGATATATTTAGAAACTAAAGTTTGTCAGAAAACATATGTCCACTACATAAAAAGCTACTTTTCATGCTGATATAGCCTATAAACTTGCAATGAACTCACCCACTTAACATTCAGGAATAGTCCATTATAAAATTTAAGGGTGGGGTGAGGTAAGAAAATATAATATTAACAGCATGTGTTACTCATACGTACAATTTTTTTTTATCTTCTTCTAAATTGAAAACAACATAAAAATTATTCTAATAGCCTTGGAAAGGCCATAAAATGTAACCGAGTTCGAGAAATTCCAGAAAATTCTCAGATTTATTTTGGAAAACGAAACAATCTAAAAGCAAGGTTTAGTTCCAAATTTTTTGCATCAATGACAAATGGCCTACTGATTTTCATACCAAAAAGACTTTGTTACAATTTTTACAAAACTTTAAAATGGTGCCCTTTCATTTGACATCCAAACTCACTGAATGACCTTTTTCTGACCTTAACCTTTGTAAAGTTTGTTCCATCACACCCTGACCTAGATATTATTAAAAAGGTCCGAAACATTAATCCACAGCAGTACTCTAATAAAGGAAACTAACATCTTGATTGCAAATTCCTTTAATTTAATGAGCTAATGATGGTTGAGCAGACAGACAGACAGACAGACAGACGAACACACAAACAGCTCAGATAAAATATATATCACTAAAATCTTTTCGGAGACATATCAGTCATCAATTGGTAAGATTCATATTTTACTTCCAAATAATTGTTTTCCAAAAATACCTAATTTGGTGAGATCAACAGTTAACTGCGTCAGCCTGCACGTTTTTGAAATTCAACAATAATTTAATAGTTAAAACTAGAGACAATAAGTTCTAAAATTCCACAATCAATTAGCAACATTGAAAGTTTCAACGCAAACACCATTAGATAGTCATGCTTTTCTTGCCGCCTGACACAAAAGAGTGAGAAACGTGAATATTAACTCAGAGGGTACGTATATCACCAAACATAACCTAATAAATACACCTAAGGGCACTAAGTTTAAAGGCTTTTTTCTGAGTTTTTGGCAGATACAATATTTAAATAGTTCTGCCTTACAGGAAATTTGATGAATCACTCACTTAAAGAAGGTCTTTAACTTCTGGGAAAGGGGGAGGGGGGTGAAAAAAAGTTGGTGCCGTTATTAGGAGATTGCTTTTACTTGGGGAATGGCATTTCAAACAGAATATTCAATACACAATTTGATAAATAATGCTCAAATACTAGGAAAATACGCTCGTGCATAATAGACGCGTGTTTTAATGTCTAAAAGCGGATGCAAAAACAGGGTGCATCATATACTTGAATTGAACCCTTCCGTGGCTACAAATGGACAAAGTGAGTCATTTAATTGTTGACTGGAGTAAATGACATGTTTTAATGCTTGGCCTAAGACAGTGTGAAAATCAATAACAAATGTTTGCTGATTGCACCGCTAATTACAGATAATCGAAGTTTTGAGAAGTTTCAGTACAATACCTGTCAAACATTTCTTCATACATCATGAACTATTCATGAACTTATCATGAAGTATTCATGAAGTATGCAAGAACATAATTATCAAGTATATCAAACAATCAACATTGATAAACTAAACCAATTTAAAACCTTCATTGTATCAAACAATAAAAATCACCATCAATTTATTTATAATAGTTTACAGCATGCAGGGTTAAAGTTCCTTAATGCTTATACATCCCCCCACCCCCACCCAGCCAACTTATCGTTGTGACTTTTCCTCCATCCGTAGCCTTGAGCAATCAAACAAAATCAACAAAATGGGTAAAGCTTGTAACAAATGCAACAGATGATTAACCCAATTTATCAAGTAAAAAGTTCTAAAAAAGTTTCTTCCAATCTTTTTGCTAAAGAAAAGCTTGAACGGCAATATTATAATTTCATGTTTCAGCACCAAGCACTGAATAGAAGCACAGAACAACATTCACATTTCAAATAAGAACACCAAAAATAACAATTTCTGTTGTACATGAACAAAAATATAAGCCAGCTAGGCTAAAAATAGACTCATTGATCAACAAAGCACGCATGGTATGAAAATATAAACAATACCTTGGTAATCCAGCAAATTAGTCCTGCGAAAAATATATCCTCTGAAGCACTAAAATGATACCACCAGTATGTACAAATATATATCTTACACATGCGCTTTTCCCTGCTCCTCGGTCCTGTTTTCAGTTGAATGAGATCAATATGTGGTTTTAGTTCCCCTAAAGCAATTACTGCTTTGTAAGCATGCACAACGAATAATGGTTAATCAATGAAAAAACATGTTGCAACTAGGCCGAGGGTACTCACTCACACTCACACACACATGAAAAAACCAATGCTTTCACATCATGGCAAGATAAAACGCTTTAATAACATTGGCACTCTGACAGAGGTCTTTGCATTTTAATGCTTCAACGATCAGAAGCAACCGACCCAATGCATTCTCACTGCAAAACTGAATATGGAGAAAATTGTACTAGTCACATTAAATAACATGTTCTACCCCCCAACAATTTCGCTACAATTCAATACAAATTTTTTTCCAATATTCCAAATGGTAATCTCATAGCACAGTTGTGCCAAATTTACTCTTGTTTCGTGGAAATAATAATATTGAATTTTAGGAGGTATAAAATAAAACTGTTTTCTCCAAGACTCCGAATAAAAAATCCATACTAACAACTTGTGGATTTGTTTTAACAACAAATTCTTGAAGAAATCAATACTAAAACGATCATGTGATCGCGTACGACCTAAATTGAACAATCATTTTGTAGGCTTGTTCAGATGAACCTATCAAAAACTGTTACAGAAATGATCGTGCCAAAAATATGAATTTTGACTTTTTCTTAAATTGACTTTTGAGAGCTTTTCACTATTCAGGAAAAAAAATTGACATCCAAACCATTCCTTAAAAAAAGGGTCATAAACAGCCCCAAATGATCCTCAACAGAAAACTAGGGTCATCCCAAAAACTCTTTATTAAAAACTTTATTAAGTATTGTGCAGATATGAAGAAATTCCAACAAAGAAATATCATTTTAAGTAAAAAAAATAATTTAAAAACCTACCTCTGTTTATTAAATGTATCCACATATATTTAAAAGCCAGATTAAACGTTCACATAGTTTTTAAAAAACACACGCATAGAATATACCAAGTTCCAGAATCATATGATCTTCATAGTGAACACTCCTCATTCAGTATAAGCAAAACTTAGAGGAAATAAAACATTCATGGCCAATAACAAGCGATCTACAATTTAAACCATTATGCACATACATATGGTAGGTATGTGTATATGTATACATAATAACACATATGGTTAACGTTTAACGAAACATGCAAAGCATGTTATACTGTACTGGCTGTACAACTGTTCATTCAAAGCTAACGGTACAGAATTTGGAGATAAAGTAAGTCTTAACCATCATGAAGCGGTGAAAATACTAAAAAACAGTTTTTACAACATCATGATAAATTAAATTTTTTATTGTACATTAACAGCACACAGTCATTACTCGGTTTTTCGGCCAATAACCTATAGGTCAAAGAGAAACTAGCGTAAAATATGTTCAGTGCAACATCCTATTAAAACTATAACATACAGGTAAGTAACGTTTCATAGCAATTATAAACTTATAAATATTTTTTTGCAGGAAATATGTTTAACGAAATTAGTAATTTAAGGTTTAGAGAAATTCCATAAAAAAATCACTAGGGTTTAACGTCACATTACAGCTAGGGTTATATGCTGACTCGTCAGCATTAGTGACAGAGGCAGATCCGAGGCTCAAACCTGGGTGTAGAACTTGATGGATCTACTGTATGCAAGCAGGACAGCTCCTTATGTGTGAAATTTTGTCTAAGGTGAGATTCAAACTCACATCAGAGAGGGGCTGGTGATAATAAGTTGAAGATAATACCGTAACCACTCGTCCACAGAGGCCCCTTTTTGTTGAAAATATTGCGCTTTTTTTTAAATTACACATAGATATTGCACATTACATTAGCCAATTTTTCTTTCAAACAATGTTTTTTAATAGAATTAAATTTAAACAAACTGTTTACTTTAAATCTCATTATAGTTCGAAAAAACATAACAACAATTAAAACATTTGATAAAAAATCTCAACAAATAAAAGGAACTTAAGGGTCCTTAACAGGTTTTAAAAAATGCCATATAATTTAAGGATACTCTACTGATCCCTTTTTTTAACTGACCCCAAAATTTCTAACAGCAAAATCAAAAGAACAAATAATTTTTATTTAATTTTGACCAACGCACCCTAAATTCTTTGGTCAAGTGTAAAACAACCAGTAGCGTGACTCCTGTTTTCATGCCTTATAAATCTTAGAGTTAATAATATATCTATACTCACATGTTAATAATAAAATTGTGATAAATTAGCACCATTAATAATTAATCAATTTAAATGGCGAATAACAATTTATAAATGTGAGATTTGAGAATCAAAATTGTCCGCAGTTTCTTTAATATCATGAAGAAATTCAATATTTTGCATCAGACATAACCATGAAAATTCATTTTGTGTACATCAAATTGCGTATTTTACATAAGTCAAGATTATGACAATTTGTTTTGTGTACATCAAATTGCGTATTTTACATAAGTCAAGATTATGACAATTTGTTTTGTGTACATCAAATTCGCACAAGTTTGTTTTCTCAAATTTCACAACCAGAAAATATTTTTTAAAAGCAAAACGTCTATAACTTACTTTCACAAAATGAATCTTCGGTACTTTTCTATGCTAGAGAATCCAATGATGAAGGTATATATACTGTAATATTGAGTTTGACAAATAAGGACATAAAGTCACGTATTGTGTATGCAATGATGTACAGCACGCATAAACAGCTGATTGGCAGAAATTTGCATAATTTCTTTGATTTGACGGAGTGTTTTTAGAAACAATATCAGTCATCAGGATGTTTTATAGATATTGAAACTCGATCTTGCTGCGATGTATTGTGATCTTATACTTGACTTTAACCACTTCATAGATGCATTAAACAATGAAACAATAAAACTTCGGAGAAAGCACACTTAAGTCAAAAGCAAGCAGGGAAATTAATGCAAGACAATGGTAGTCAACACTCAGATATAATTTTCATGACATTACAGCACATTCATAGTATGGCTAAAGAAAAAAAATATTTAAATTTTAAAAAAAGTCAAGTTTTTTTCTATTTAATCATAATATGATCTCGTGAGTATAGCGGGGAACGAGGTTCATAAAAAATTCAAAATATTTTGTCTTCTGGGAATACAATGGATTACAAAACTCATAATATTAGATCGTATATTTAGAACCAGAAAAGGAGATGATTTTCACCAAAGAAAAAAATGTCTACGATCATACAGTTAACTAAGGTTTAAAAGATCAAACTTTTGAAACCTTTCACATAACCCTCAGAACAGACTAAAGAAAAATTGCAAAATTGTTCGCAAAATTAACAAGCATTATTAACATTAATTTTTTTCTTCTAATTTTTAATACATCTATAGTGATATATTCTGGCTTCACATGAATCATTGTCCCCTTATCTAGGCATAAACAGCCCCATCTGTCCAAGAACAAAAAAGGTATGGGTCCCTTTTCAAAAAAAGATAAAAACACAATTTTAAAAATTTTGTAAATTTCGGATGGATTTCAAATTGTTTTCAAAATCAAGAATTTTGTGTTGTTATTTTCAGGTCAGGCAAAACAAACATGGCGACCAGTATCTTCACAACAAAACTCGCTAAGACATAAGAATTTCTAACATCGACAAATTTTCTCAACATTTTAATGAAAAGATCAATACTTCAGAAATTTTAAACATTTTCAAACCAAGGAGTGACTTAAAATTGAACGAAGAAAATATATCTGTCGAAATATGGTTTCGAAAAAACCTTACCTAACGGTCTTCAACCAATATTCCAGGCAAACACTGTCAGATGTCAGATCCCATACAGCTTAAAACTTATTCAAATAAAATTTAGTTATTAATCTAATCAAATATGAAAATATTTAAATTTTAAAATGGTAAAACTTCCAAGACAGAATGATTACAAAAATTTCCTTTCCCATTTATTGTGAATGCTCTCACTTATTTAACAGTTTTCCGTTGCCAAGCAACGATTCTTAGAATTCCATGTCATGGATTTAAAATATCAATTTTACTTATTTAAATTGAACATATATGTTAAAAAGAAACCAATATTTTGTTTTGAGTTACGCGACCAGCTCACCCAAAAAATGGCTCTACCCTACTTTTTTTCGGACTCTTGGATAATTTTTTTTAATAATAACAATTTGGGATTCAATGTAAAAAAAAAAATGAAAAAAAAACATTTCCTACCTACCTACCCACTAAAAATTCTCTAAGTAGGGTTACCCCCTAAAAAATTTTTAAGGATAGCCCATGCCAAATCAGGAGAATTATGGATAATATAGATTTAATAAACAGACATTTTTTCTTTATGGCAAAAATTCAACCTTTTTGTCTAAAAACAACAGTAGGTTTTGATTTAAGAAAATGATGAATTCTAACAAATATATCAATGTAATTATTTTTCACATCAACTAACCAAACTAAAACTACATATTTCACTTAATTAGTAATTAAATAGTGTAACCTCCAAAAAGTGACCATCTTTAAAAAAAAAAGAAGATAAAATCAAAAATTAATTTAGTACATTTTGCTATGAAATGCATATTTTTCATTCACACCAAAATACATGAAACTGAAAAAAAGGTAAAAAACATTGTACATTTTTATTATCTTTACATAAAACCAACTTACCTGAAACAATCTGGGAATTTCTTTTTTAGAACCAAATATACACAAATCAACTATTAGTCCATTCCCTTGCTACCCGGTGTATGCACTGTAGTTGAATAATCAGAGGCAATCGATTTACCAAGTCTATAAAATTTTCAAAACCAAGCCGATTTTAAACACACTGCATTGATCTCTGTATTGTAAATAAATTTCATTCCTGTTATCAATTCTAGCACACAGCACTCCTTGTTTAAACACTACTTATAAATTACAGTACTTTTCACATATCAGAAGTCCAACCAGTGACCCTCGGTTAAATTTTTGCAGTAAGACATTGCAACACTCTATGTACATACGCTTGTATACCGGCACTTGTAACCTAAATAATTTATGAACAGATCTATTCCATTCAAAGTTATACACCAAAAGAATACACAATTGTCTCGGTGCAATATTCAATAAATGATTATGATATATACAGCTAATGCCAAAACTTAAACCCATTCATGATTTAACCCACAATAAAACTCTGTACGGTGGTGGTGCGTAAATTGTTACAAGACAAAAGTAAATGGAATGTGTACATGTTGATTGCAAGAATCCTTCTTGGCCTGTTAAAGTGTTAAATTGTTCCATCACATTATGCTAATACAACAAAGGGACCATGTTCCATACACCACACCCCCATGGTCGCATTTGCTTCCACACTGACCAATCAGGGAATGGCTGCTGACACATTAGGGGCCATGCGGGGTCAAGTGGAAGGTAATTCTGAAATCCCATTGGTTCACACAAGCAATAAAGCCATCAATTGAGGATGACCACCAACCAGGGCTCCTGATGCAGGGCCCTTTTATCCCTAAAACTTGATGACATTAGGGTCCAGCCCCTTTTTTTAGTCAGTTAATGAGAAAATTATACACAGGTTTCCGTAGCAATTTAAAATAATAAAACCATAATTTGAATTATGACATATTTACTTACAGATATTAACAATTTATTAAATTAATCTATAATTATTTTTTAACAATTCTAATTTATAATTTATTTTCACAATATAATAATTTATACTTTATTCAAATCTTTCTTAATCTCCTTTTTTATTATTTTCATTTTCATGTAAATGTTTAAAAATGTAAATGTTCGCCTAATGTAACGTCACATTTTGACGTTGTTATGTCATACATTATGACATGATGACATCACACATGTTTATTGTAACTGTAGTATAAAAGTTGCCTGATGAAGTAAAATAATTACGAAACACGTTGCAACTTTGAGTTACGTCTTCTTTTTTCTTATTATAAAAGAAATTTCTGAGAAATACTAATAAGATTATTTAACTTAATGGACCTTCAAAGTAGACTAGTAAAATAAAAGGAAGCAATTTAAACAATTTTTACTGATTTGACTGAAAAATACATCAATAAAAATATTCAGACAACACCCAACATTGAAATTTTTCATCAGAAGCCAATTATTATGCAAGTCATGAAAATGATTTCAAAATACTGATCATGCAAATTACAGTTACACATTAGAACCAAGAAATTCTAAATCTTGGGTCTCAGTGAAAATTATTGAAGAAAAAATTCCCTCAAGATCCTATCAAACAAAATTAAGTCAAATGAGGACGTGCTTTCAATGCATTAATAAGAGAAAAATTTCAAGACAAAATTCTTGGTAAAATTGTAGTTTAACTGGACAAAACTAATTGAACAGATCAGTGTGGTTTCGTGAACTAGACATAACAGATTTACAGTAAAACTGGTATAAACATAAAGAAACAGAGTGTAATTCATTGCCACAGTCTTTACTGGTTCAAACCAAACTGAATACAACTGAATACAACTGGGTGACTTTTTCAACTATTGAGCTAGAAGGGCCGTCAATAATTTTTGTCATTGATTGTTGTAAAATCTTCGACATTTAAACACCAAGTATAAAGATATTCTTGAATGAGATATTCACTGAAATCATGACCAAGTCCCCAGTTAACTACACCAGTCTGACTAAATTCAGTGCCAGGACTAACCCGACATGAATCACACAAATCAGCCTCAGACGACATAGTTAATTTTTAACAAGATTGTATCAGAGAACATAATCTGACGTCAAACTCACAGATCCTAGGTTGGCAGGTTTGGCTTCCCAGTCCTATTCCCAGAATAGAATTCATGAAAAACATTATTTTTTCTTGACCAGTTCATGAATACCTGAAACACCTAAACACTGAGTTTGAATCTCATCCCTGTCCAAAGAAATTTCAATTTAGAGTAAGCTGTCCAGATAGCTTCAAGAAGGTCGATATTTCTATCAAAGGTATAAGTCCATGGTGACCCTCTACAGTTTAAGTCCCATAAGCTTATAAATTTATTGGTCGTAATAGTTTCTGTTTGTCCTATAACCGAGGAATCCATGGTGTTTTCCTCCAGTGAATACTTTATAGCAAGAAAAAAATGTTTCCGAAACCTGTGACTATCATATTTTTTTCAATATCATTGAAAAAAATATTATTTATAGAACAGTGTTTTCCCACAGTTATATACACACAGCTTGAAGTGACGTCACGCGCTCTTTATATTTCAAGTTTACAAAAGCAAAATTCACAGCGAAATGAGTGTATTTAGAAGAAAAAGGGCTCGTTTCGTCGGTAAACATTATCAACAATTGCTTGTTTTTTGTGTATATTTTCTATAGCAAAAAGTTAATGGGACTTTAAAGCATGACAAGTCACCAAATAAGCCTGTCCGCTGGTGCGATGTTAAACCCCAGTGAAAAACAATGTACAGAAAGTGCTGATGGAAACTGAACTTACATAGACTCGCACTGCAACCTGGAACGGGAGCCAGTTTAACAATTGCATGGCAGATGTAGATTAATGTTTGGTTATTTAGGTCAGCATCAAAATTCATGCGTACAGAGTGAGTGACAGCTATATATATGGAAAGCTGATCTATGGTTCCGTTTCAAAAAACTAATTCTCCCGGCTGATTTAGCTATGCAAACCTTACCCCCAAAACCGACTTATGCATAGTTAAGTAATTTCAAAATATTGCAAAATAACATGTGTTTATTAGAGTGCTTATCTCCCATAAACCTGAGAATTTCAAGGTTGCATTTACTCCACAATATAAATGTATTTATCCACTTGAAAGTTTGAATCTGTGCCAAATCAATACACCAATATAATGTAAAATACAGGCGCTGCTAGATAATGCGTCAAACGGTTACCAGGACTGATAACCAGTGTGTACCAAGCAATTTAAGCAAATAAACAATATGCAACGAAAGTTAGACAAGAGAAAAGCCATTATTTGCAATTAATTGACCTCAATACATTTTAATCCCAAGCGAAAAAGAAAAGAATACATGGTTTTCAACAACTGATGTGTTATGCTATGCAAAATGATAAAAAAAATACCTGTACAGAGGACCCCCTAAACACTATCGAATCCAAACTGCTCATGAATCCTTTTAAAAAAAATAATAATTCTTAAATGTTTGTACGTACAACTTTATCATACTATAAGAACTGATGCCTACCCCGCAGACCTTCTACTTTACATATCTTCAAAAAAGTCAGAATTTTTTTTACTTTTCATCAATAATTTACTATTTAAACAATAACTCCAAAAAATCTCTAGAGGTGTAATTATATATTAAGTAAGCAGTGCAACCTCTCCAAAGCAACACCCTTTGGGAGTGACAAAATTATGTTGCTGTTAAGAGGTTGTTGCTCTAGAGAGGTTAAATTAATAGTTAAATCGTACAGAAGGAAAATAATAATGTTGTTGAAGGGAGGTCGTTGCTCAAGAGAAGGCCACTCTGCAGAGGTCGTACTGTACTTGAAATAACCTCTCACATTATTCTGAATCTTATATACACTTTACAGACATGGAATCCCTTTCATAAAGCAGATTGCATTTAAAGGCCAACAACTTATATGATAGATTTTCAATATGACGGACCTCTTATATGACTGTATAATTTAATTATGATGTACTATTTTTTCAACTATTCATATTATATCACACCTGGGTCACAGGAAATGTCCTGGCAATGTATTCAGAGACACATGACGATTATTCAGAAAGGTAGCAGGTACATAAATTGCAGAATTCTAGCAGGATATTTTTTTCGTGATCAAAACAACCAGCCTCATTAACTATGTAAAACAGACTGGTTTTTATGTGTTAATGGTCAAAGGTGAATGGCATTTAGAAATTCTGTAAAACCACCTGATTACTATAGTACCATTATCCTTAAATTAGTCTTATCAACAATCGCTTGTATTTTAAACTAATTAATCATACAATTAGTTTATGTTGTTGTTGCTTCAGATTTATGTGAAACTTGTTTTAACTGTATGTGTATTTATTTAAATCTATTACTATTTATCTATACTAAGTCCTTCCAATTCATATTCTCCCAGAAAGATGACCATAACAAAAGAGTTTATATTCATGTAAATCGGTAAAGAGATATTATTTATGTAAATCCATGAAGATTTTATTCATGTAAATCTATATAAATATATCTATGTAAATCTAAAAAGAAATTATCAAAATAATGTAAATCTATAAAAGAAATCATTCATGTAAATCTATAAAAATATTCATGTAAATCTATCTTAAAAAATATTCATGTAAATCTATAAAAATATTCATGTAAATCTATCTTAAAAAATAATCATGTAAATCTATAAAAATATTCATGTAAATCTATCTAAAAAATAATCATGTAAATCTATAAAAATAACATTTATGTAAATATAAAAGAGATATCATTTATGTAAATATATTGAGACACCATTTATGTAAATATAAAAGAGATTATCATTTAGGTAAACATGATAAAATATCATTTTATGTAAATAAAAGAGATATCATTTATGTAAATATGAAAGTGATATCATTCATGTAAATATAAAAGAGATATCATTTATGTAAAAAGTAAGTAAGTAGAGTTAATACTAAGAAAGTTCATGTTCTGTCCAACCAGGTTGAAAACCTTGCAAACAGAAGGGCCCAGACCAAATGACCAAGTTTGTTTGATTTTTTGTTTGCGGCAATCTGGTATCGTAGCTATGCTCAAATATATCTGGTGTTTGTTTCCGTCCATGACGAACCGTACATGCTGAACCGGAGGTTAAGTAGAGGTTACAATTCAATAAATCCACTGATAGCGCCATGCAGATCTTATGTTGAAGTGAAACGAACATACAAAAGCCGGGTCATCCAAATATGGAGATAAACAGACAGAATGTTCATAAATGAGAAATCTTCACAAACATCTAGATACTTCAACTCTTCAACTGATAACAAATGGAGGTAGAAACTGCATGTAAGAGTGGGTGGCTTATGTATGTTATGTGTACGTATATCCTATCTGCTGGTAAGATTTCCTTATAAATAACACAGGAAAGGATATGCGTTGATAACTTAATCTTATCAAATCATCATCGTATGATTCTATGCTTGAAGTGAAATCCAGCGTTACAGGCAGTGTGTTTAGATAATAAGGCCAAGCAGGTTTTTAACTGTCGAAAAACTAAATTTGAAACATGCAAGAAAAATTTGGCTGATAAACTCCTGAAACTTAACCTGGAACTATAAACGATCGGAGATAAAAATGAAAAGCCTGTATACACTATAACAGTTATATGTAGATTAAACTAAAGTACATAAATATGACTAACCCGCTGTTCGGTTTGTACATACTCTCTTCACTTGTATAAAAACATACACATTCAGGGCATAAGCGGTATAAGCATTATAATACAGCAACATTATGTTAATTATGTTCGTGTTATAGAGTGCATGAAATGCAAATTAATTCATGACCAAAATTAATAACAATTCGAGGGTTCAACGCAACAGTGTCGTAACTCATATTGAAATAAGAACAAGTTACGACTGTGTTGCGCTGAGCCCTAGATATGTAATAAGACTCACCATTGAATTCAACAGAAAGAAAACTTTTTATACCTTGGTTCATTTGCGTTTAAGATCTGCTAAAATTCTTATGGTTCGACGAACTACTAAATCCTTATAAAGCATCGAAGACCCTAAAAATCCCTAAAAAGCTCCAAACCGATCTAGATCCCCTTAGCGGTACTTGAAATACAGGACCTTTTATTAAGCATTACATTTTAATGAACTTTAATCAGCTCTGATATAGGGTGATTCGGAATCACGGAAATTGTGGAAAAATTGCAAAAAAACAAAATTGAGAGCTTGCAAATTCTGAAATAAAGTCAGGCAAATATGCAATTAGGTTAATTTTTTCACACATGTTTAATGCTGTACCGCTGTCCAGCGTCATTTGATGATATCTTTAGCAAGAGGAGGAAAACCCAAGGAGTACGTATTACATCTATTTTACTTTTAATGCTAACTTATATTTCAGCAACTTGAGAACCTCTTGACACCGGACTTGTTTACAAGTGTGTCCATTTTATCTGATTGCCCTTACTGACGTAAATAATTAAATTTACGGTACAGATTTCAAGTACCCCATTTAATATAAGGACATTTCTGTATAAATTTGATTGTAGATAATGATCAATACAATGTATATCCGCAAGATGTCAACCCTTACATGTGACGCATAGTTTCGGTATCTTTTCTAACCCTTTTGCAAATACATAAATCAGGGGCAGTGACTGAGAATGGGCAGGACTTCAGTGACTGTTGTTATAGTTATTGTCAAATGTGTACAAGAAACAATCTGGAAGATGAGTTTCATTTTATACGCCAATGTCTTTTCTACATTAACATACGTAAGCAATAAGTTGAACAATACTTTTGTGATAAACCATCCATGTTTAAATCTTTAGAATTAATTAAAGTATCTCAATTTGTAAAAGAAGCCATAAAATGGAATAACTCATTGCAAACTGTTTATCTTCATAATTTGACCTTTTTTTCTTTTGTGGTTAACTATCCATATACAGTGATTACTCTTAAATTAATGGCACGCCATCAGATTTCAGTAGTGCTAAACCAGTCTTTGAATTAGTTTTTTGTGGCAGGTTGCCCGCCAATATACTTTATGAAGAAAACTCTCAAAAAATAGGTTGTCCGAATAAGGACATAAAGAAGAAAAAAATCCTATCGGGCAACCAACTAATTCGAAGACCGCTAAACCATATGCACAAATAATGGGAATTTTTTTGACAGAAGTCGCATTGCAAGTCTGTCATTGTCCCCACCCACTCACAAGCTCCACCCATGTCACTCATTAAGATTATGATCAGTGTAAACACCAACCAGGATGTAGATATTTTATCTTAAGGAAATCAGTCACATCAACAATTAGAACACTTGAGTATACTGGCTTAAAATAAAATTCAAAACGTATCGCACATTCGTATGCGAAAATCGTGAATCGATAATTATTCCAACAACAATGCAACGTCAGATCGCAATTTTTTAAGGCTAGTAACATAGGGAAAATATCAATATCGAAGATAAAAAAATTTGTATCTGAAAAAATTCATGACCATCATACCCAGTTGGTACAAGTTTGAATCCTGAGTTCCAGGCGTCAGTACTGTGTCTATTACAAGAAGCAGGTACAAAAGATTCAAATGCTTTCTTCCCAATTATTATTAATTATGTATAAACTGGTTAACATAGAGCAAAATCAACCAAATTTCTCCCCTCCACCTAATTGTTAAACCTACCCTCCCCCCCTGACAAACATTGTCTTTTAGACACGGTTATCATACAAAGAAAATGATCAAACAACTGAATGAACAGCCCTCACCTCGTTAAATAAATGAACAACCCTCATAACATAAATTAGTAAATCACATTCATCCATCAAATTATTCAACAGAAAGAGAAAATAACATTCAATCATCTGGCTTGGCAGTATGTGAATTAATTATGCTTGTAAAACGTAACCCAACCAAATCCCATGTTCGTAAAGTACATAAAAATACCTTGTCTTTTCTTTACATGCACCAATTCATACAGTTAATGAAAATATACATGAAGTTGTTTACGCTAAAAATTTCAATAATAAATTACTGTAAGAATATAGTTTAATTACATGAACTATTCAGTATACAACTTGATTGATTTCATAAAGTTGAACTCGACGTCCATAAAAAAGACGAGAATTACGTAATCTTATGCTACAATATTTACACAACCTGATAAACAGCGTGAGCTAAGAATAGTAACAAGTCCTTGATCTGATTTAACCACTAGCGTAAAAAAAATTACTATATGAATAACAACAAATAATATACAATATTTACCTTACAGTACAAATCCCTGTTCTTTTATATAAAACACAAAATCAAGATTTTTCTCCACTGATCCAGCTAGCAATTTTTATCAGTACGCACTGGTACTTGTAGGTTTGTTTAAACTAATATAAACATCATTTCGGCAATCCCTGCCCATCTTAAACTTGTTCACCAAATGCTAATGTTATGTAGTGGTGTACATCAAATCTGCCTATCATATATACACATACTTACACATATACGAAAGAGCAAGAACGGGAATATGAGGGGAAGAGATGAGAGAGCTTTCCGCACCACACCGCATGTACGTAAAATACTAGGCATGATTTTAAATTAACTATAACACACAAGGGTTAAATGTATATACTTACCAAGGCATGCGGTGTGTGTGTAAAATATAATGCGTTAGAACATGCTACAAGCTTACGATACAGTTTAAAATTTAGGTCAAATGTACAGATACTCGCTGCGTTTTTTTGTAAGTCCCAAGCAAATGTACTTCAGAGTAGAAAATATTGGGTTTAAGATACTTATGTACAAGACCGCAACGCAGTTTAATGGATCTATCTAACCAATACTAACTATTCTATGTATCTTAACACACTACATAAATTTAAACAAAAATCTATATCACAAGATAGGGCAATATTTGTGTACATGCACAGGTCTTGATTGTTGTGGTTTGTAAGGTAATTAGATAAAATGGTTTAGTATAGAAATAGATACAATATAGAGTAAAAATCACAATGTATTTAACCTGAGTCATATAGAGCAGAGGTGAAGAATTCTGAGTTTAAATCAGGGTAGTTTATAGCAAACATGCTTGTTCAATGGCTCTACCAAATACTTAGTTTTATTTTGGCCTGAAGTTGACCTAGATTTTCAATGCATAATGATATCAAGTTTGCACTGTGGTATGTACTATATTTAGATAATCTCATTCAACTGCATACTTGAACGAGGCCAATACAACCAATGTTGTGTGGTTAACTGGATACTTTTAAGAACAGTATATATAATGATGCGATTGTGATGCAATTTTCTTTGTGAATTGGCAAGAGGACGATGAATGAAATATAAAAAAAGAAATTTAATTGGATATTAAATTAAGTTTAAATTATTAAAATATGAGATAAAGGACTCACAATAGGGAATGGATTTTTTTTCTTTTCCCAGAACCCAAATTCACACCTTAATCCTTAATACACCAGTCTGTGCTTTAATTCAGACTAAAATATTCTGTGATTACATCTCTCATGTAATTCAGCAGTGTTCCTACTCACAATGAAATACTTTGTATAAGTTATATATATATATAAATTATATGGTTTCAAAAGTACACAAATAATTTCAAATGAACCCAAATAGTTTCAAAAGTAACCCAAATAATTCAAAATAAACCCAAATAGTTTCAAAAGTAACCCAAATAATTCAAAACAAACCCAAAGAGTTTCAAAAGTAACCCAAATGAATTAAAAACAAACCCTAAATAGTTTCAAAAGTAACCCAAATAATTCCAAACAAACCCAAAGAGTTGCGCACCAGTTTGAAACCACAAAACTCAAACTGGTTTGTTGTCAGTTACACTTTTACTAACAAAATTAACAAAACAAGACACGGGGGGGGGAGTAACAAACAATGACTTAGTGCAAACATTAACTCAAAATGCAGCCTTAGCCTATTGGACGGATTTAAGGCCTAGTTCTACAAAATTCATATATACGGTTACATAATCATATGCGATTTACAAAGAGTAAAAAAGTAAAATCCTTAGTATAAGGGAAATAATTCTATAACTTGGTTAACGGCCCACATTATCAGCAATTTCCGAGCAGATCTAAGCCGAAAAAATTGCTTGTTTCTAGTTGCTCAATAAAATTTCTTTTTGACTCTTGAATACTACTGGACAGGTGAAAAAAGGGAGAAATTGAATGTACCGGTTCCCAGGCCTAATAAAAAAATTTAGGGTTTCAAGGAACAATTAAGGGACGTTGGGCAACCAGAAACAAACAATTTTTTATGCCTAAAACCATCCTTTACAATATGAAGTGTAAGGAGGAAATTAAAGGAGAAGAGACTCATGCATGATAGAGAAGAATTAAGTACCGGTATATTAAGGCTAAAAACCTTTTTTTCTTTATCTAATCTTTTAAATAAACGAGAAATTGACACTAAAAATACTAATATCATAATATCAATTTTACCCCAGCAATGTATTTGAGTAATACAAAATGTCAGACCTTATGAGAAATGCATAAAAACTCATGCCATATAATTATATAAATATCTTTATTTTTATTTGTCTAAGCCTGAATTTGGAAGAAAACATGTTACAATTAGTTGTTTACGCAACACGTCAATGATATTAAACCATTGATAATCTACTTTCACAAGCACATGTGCCATTTAATATATTCAATTACATATCTACGAAAACATTTCGACGTCATAGTAAATTAACAGCTGCACTGGCTACACGCATTACGTAACATCGGCAAGGATTCTCTCATGGTAAACAAACGAGATTACACCAGAGAATGAGTGGCTAAAACAGTTATTTCATTCATAAAATTACACCCCGTTACGTCATGTTTATCACCGTAAATTCTTTAAGATCATTTAGCGAAAAACTGTTTCACTATGAATTGAATAATCGACTGATTATTCATGCATTAAATTTCTATTCTAAACATGTTTACTGATCAAGTTATTTATGACCGATGGAGTAAACTTTAATCTTGAAGTAAAATTATAACAAGAACAAAGACTGATTCATTCATATCTAAATTTTATTGTAAAACTAATATATAAAATACAGCGTAAAATCCTAAAAACTTTTTTTTTTCAAAAAAAAAATTATCAAGTAAATCTATGTACATAATCATACTTGAATTTTTCTGAATCGCCTCCATTATATTTTCACGACCTTTCTAAACAGATCAAAGTTTATAGAGTTATGTGTATACACAATATTCTTAATTCCACTGACCGCGAGTTAAACAATCAACTTAATCATTGTACAAAACATTTAAAGATTTAAACAAAAAGAAAACTTACCAACAAAAATCGAGCGAAATTCCTTCGGGGGGAAAAATGGTTACATACGAAAATAAAACACAAGTTTAAACTACTTGTTGCAACTAAAAACATGTGGACGTATCTCTCTTTTATAGCGTTCTGCACGAATGCACAGTGTACATACAGTCAATATACTAAAAGCGCACAAACTAACATAGTTTACTTTATCGTACAAGTACAACTCCGTATGTAATAAGAGCAGAATCAATATCAGCGACTATTCAACTATTCAGTCATGTTAATACTAGCGTAAAAAGGAGATATAATCACTTAGTGCACACTTAATATGACCAAGCTTTATTGAGGATATTTAAAGGGGGGGGGGGGTGCTTTTAAGGTGAAAGGTCAATTTATTTGAAAGTGTTGTACATTCTATGACAAGCTTTTAGTCAGGCAGGGGGGGGAGATAGTGGCTTACATTTTTATCTGTAAACTTTACTCAGCAGGGTAATATTGAGAAATTGTTTTTAATGTAATGTTTTGTCAGTGCAACAGTAATATGGTCTTTTTAAACAAAATTCTTGAGAGAGAAAACTTGTAATATGTTCAAGAAGAAAATATGTCACTTACCCTCGAAAAATTAATGTTGATATTCAAATCACATTCAAAAATCTTAGGAGTTATACTAAATCAAAGATTTACTCCTAAATGATAAAAAAAAATTCACAAAAATCTATCTAAAAATTGCAATTTTACTCACTCAAATGCTAAAAAGAATTTCTCTATATATAAACTGATGTCTGAGTCTGTTGGCTAAAGTCTGATGGCTGTAAATGGTGTATACATCGCTTGTCTTATGCAAAATTTTCAAAATGACCATTTATGGTCGTTTGATTTAAATAATAAATTTCATAAGGAGACAAATCACATGTGAAACTTGACATAGCCACATGATACTCAAGTTAGGTAAACAAATTCACACCAATTCTGAACTCTGCTACGCAAGCACATGATTTTAATTTTTACATAAAGCTCTTCCAGGATTGTTCCAATTAGCACAATACCAAAGTGCCAACAAGAAGTGACTCAGTTATTGCCTACCTTGCACATTTAATAAGCGTTCATTGGTCTTGAACTTCACAATTGATGTTTGCCTGTTTTTGTTGTTTGTTACAAACACAAGGTAACAATCTCAGTATTGCTCCATGACATATGCAAGCGCCTACCTTGCACATTTATAATTAATAAGCGTTCAATGACTGAACTTCTCGCTTTGATTTTTCCATCATCTGTATGCTAAAACATTGTCAACCTATGTCAAATCATTCAATATTTATAAAATGTAAGATATCTAAACATATTTAAACTTTTTGGTTCTAAAACAAGGTTTTACCTAGTCTAATTTTTATGCTAGTATAATACGCTGCTGCTTACGGAATGTTTTTTACATAAAGGGAAGTCATTAAATACAGGATAGAATAATGTCCGTTCCGACCGTCAGCGTCACAAAATCATTATCATCCAGATAGACAAACAGACAGACAGACAATACAGGCAGGCAGGTTGGCCGGCCCACCAACCAGGCCAGATCAGGCCAGTCCTGGATATAGACAAGCAGACAGATATACCTTGGTATAACTATATAGTTGCATTTTCATTTAATAAAATGAGAGAGAGACAAATGTCTCTTGAATAAGGGATCCCAAAATCAACAGTCAAACTTATTTAACTTGCTTTATGGGATCAGACAGAATAATCAAGGGTTCAATGCAACAGTGTTGTAACTCATATTGAAATAAGAACAAGTTACAACAGTGTTGCGCTGAGCCCTTGAAATGTAATATTTAAGCTCAATTGATAGGTTAGATTACTAAAGACTAGGGCCTATAGCCCTTGTGGTAAGGTTTGGATCTTCATTTTGTCTCATAAATGGACACAATACTGACAGATCCATCCAGGCCAACAAAACAACATGTTATATTATCTGACTGGACAATATTATGACTTAACTACCATAAGTACCTAACAAAAATTCAAATCCTATTGTACCAATGAAATAATCTAATTTTACTAAGTTTTCAACATACCTTTATAACTGGACATTAGATGACCAATTTATTATCAAGACTTGACCATCACTGGACATAATGTGACCAATTAATCATAAGAATAGAATTAATAACCGACAAAAAAAAATCATTTTATAAACACACAAATTATTTGTCAACTTTTATTAAAACTTTGAAAAACTTCCACATTAAAATGATAACAAGATGAGCAAGGCAATCATCATTTAATTCCTGTGGCATAATCAAAGTACTGAAAGTGCTTATGGAAACTGAACTTACATAGACTTGCACAGCAACATGGAATGGGAATTTGGTTAACAATTACATGGCACATGTAGAAAAGCGTAGCACTTCAGTCCGCATCAAAATTCATGCCTGCTGAGCAAGTGACAGTTAAGTAAAGCTGAACTTTCATTCAATTTCTGGAAAATCAAGTACAACATGAGGGCTCAGCGCAACACTGTCGTAACTTGTTCTTATTTCAATATGAGTTATGACTGTGTTGTGTTGAACCCTCGAATTATTTACAGTTGCTTATGTTGCCAACTAAGTCAAATATCAGAAACACTGAACAACCCTCTTTAAACTTAACAATCCTACGAAATAATCTTGCAATCGTACTCTGACCCCTTTCCTTCCACTTTTCTTCTGGTAAAATCCCTTAGAAATCCCAACCATACCCCACCCCCCAAAGTACAATACCCAGCTCTCTGAAAATCAACAAAAATAACTGAACCCAGTTTCAAATTTTATCTTTGAAAAAAAAAACATCAGGAAAAAATTATCTAATCGTAAAAAATAGAATACTGTAAAATAGATACAATATAAAATTGCCACATTTAATATCATATGACTAACCTTTCTGGTACGACTTTGCTTTTAGTATTTGTAACCACTCTTTACTTGTTACTTGAAATAGCTTTTATTCCCAGATGATGTTTGAAAAATGAAATAAAAAACTTAACTCCATTAGTTCACATGAATTTTTTTTTCTGATTTCAAGTGAGTCTAATTTGCCGATGGTTTAAACTTGGTAAAAAATGCTACATGAAACTGCCTAAGATTTCGATTCGTGAGCAAAGTGTAGATTTTAGTTAGAAACTTCATTAGTTACTTAGTAAGTAGCACAGGATTAACAGTACCCTCATTGATTATTTTTGATACATATGCAGCCTCAATATACTGCCTAGTAGATGTTTTCTTCAGATCTATTCTGTATGCATTCAGGATGGTTATTACATATTTACATAACCATGGCATACTGTATTTGCATTTGTTTTCGTTGGGTTCAATTTTAGTGGTTTTTACTAAAATGGCTATTTCGTGGGGACATAAAATTTGATTTTTGAAAAAAGCCTTATCTTTGCCTTTAAATTTGTGGGGATTTGATTTTGTGGATGATCTGACCCACGAAATCCACGAAATTAAATCCCCAACGAATATTAATGATTCCACCATAGGTAACAAGGTTGATTGGCTCAGAGGTTGCAGTAGAGGAAAGTTGGCTGCAAATATTGTTGAAGGATGGTTTTTTATCTCTGATTAACAATACAGCAACTTACTCATACATAATACATCAGCAAACAGCTTATGAAGTCCATATTTTTTTCCCAGTAAATAATATTGCGATAAATTCATACCTGTCATGCAGAGATAGGAATGCCATTTTTTCCACAGGAGTATTTTCCCAGGATATACATGAAAGCAGCCAACAGAGGCTTTGCAAAATTAATGGTGAATTTAAGCCTCAGAGCTCAGAATATTGGGCAATTTGGCGGTTCTATTGAGCCCCAAACATGGGTAAGTAAAAGCTGTGTCCAGGCTTTAAAATATGTTAGCATAAAGCCTTACTTACAGGGAACTAAGGAAGGCTAAAAAATCATTATTATTAGTTTCTTGACCTTAAAATACAGGATCTGAAGGCCAAAAAAACTTTTTTTCTAAACCTATTTTTTCTACCTCGGAGATATAATTTGTGTCTAAATTCTGGTACCTAACAACCAGAATAAACATGGAATATTTCCGGTACCCAACAACCAGAATAAACATGAAACATTTCTGGTGCCTTACAACCTTTAGAACCAGGGTTATCAGATAGAAGAGACGGCATAACTAACCAATCCACCCTATTCAAAAGGGGTCCAAATACATCAAACAGGCTGGCATGATCTAAAAACAAGGATGCAGGTTTTTTTCATGACCCTTAATTCAACACGTGCAAGGTTCCCACACACAAAAGTAAAAATGAAACACAATGCCTACAGAAATAGGAGAAAAAATATTGTAGAGTAAAGGAAATTAATTCTAAAAACAAGGATGGTGTTATAAAACAAAGAATATTGTAATTTGCTACATTCAATCGGAGTTCAATTTTCTTTATTAAACTTTAAACTATGTAAATATTTGATAATGAATTATTGAAGGGTTTCACATCAGTTATCGCTAAGTCTTATTCTACCAGCGTATCGATCCATGTGCAGAGACGTACAGTCGAATTGAATGATTATAAAGCTGCCTATTGACACAGATCAAGTAGCGCACTTTAGGCATTTCGTCGTTAAACCGATGTAACCTAGAATCTCTGAACAGATGATATACGTTCGTATTACCTCAAACAATCGACAAACCAAGTCCTTTTAATGATATCATGTTAAATGCATTCATGTGTAACATGTATATTCATACTACATCTGAGTCAAAGTCACGTTTTATAGCAACATTATCGAGGTCTACGTGTTTAAAAACTTCAAAACAAGTGTAAAAGTCATAAATAACAAATAACTGATGAGTTACATGAGCTGTATAAAAATGCAAACACACAACACATTGCATAGAATACTGGGCTGCTGGGTTATTTAACCTATTTGGTCACAAAATGTAAACGGCAACAGCATTTTTTTCTCACATTTATAAATATCAAATGTTGTGTCTTACTAAATTACATTCAATTAATTATTTCTGCTTTATTGCTCAATTTTGTGAAAAACTCCGAACTACTACTGGCGTCATTTGACGGAAATATTTTTACGTTTAAATTGTGATTTTTGCCTTGGTTCAACAATATCTCTTATACTGATTTGTACTTTAAGGCTCAGTTACCTCCAATTAATCCGATCTAACCCATTCCCCCGATTTGTTTGTTTGTTTATCGGAGTTTACACCCCTTTTCAACAATCAGAGTCATATGAGACAGTGATTTGAATTCAGCGACCTTGACCACTTGACCATGGAAGCGAGTTAGTTATAAGAGGTGGACAGTTCATCTAACCATAGTTGCTAGGAAGAACCAGTACTAGAATCCCATCCTCCGGAAGGAACTGCTTGATTTCTCACATAAAGGGAAATGGCCAGTAGCTGGGCTCGAACCAACGACCCTTTATCAGTTAGAGGTTACAGTAATTTGAAGTCAGTGACCTAAACCACTCGATCATGTAGGCGGGTCGTATCTATAAGCGACTGCTCATTTTTCTCACATTGGAATAAGATATCATATCAAGTGAATAAGAGGCGAGAAGAACATTTTTCTGTATACCAACACCTTCAGGTCAAATGCCACTAAGAAATATGAACCTCACCCGAGTGTCCGATTTGTCGCTGGCAACACCTGCACCGTACCATCTGGTTCAATGATGGAAAGAAGAGAGCTTTGAGTACATTTTTCATCTGAGACAATTTATGGGGCTGGTAAAAATTACATCCAAATCAATTCTCACTGAAATAGAATAAGAATACATAGGGCAAAAAAATGATCAAATTCAAAATCAATTAAATTTGTAACTTGGCAAACATTCTCTAAGTCTAAAATCTCTATGACAAAATCATGTGATTTCATAAAAAACTGGGAGCCAGGGATCTCTCCACTAAGTCATGTGACTTCAACAAGAAATTGGGAACCAGGGATCTCTTCACTAAGTCATGTGACTTCAACAAGAAATTGGGAGCCAGGGATCTCTTCACTAAGTCATGTGACTTCAACAAGAAATTGGGAACCAGGGATCTCTTCACTAAGTCATGTGACTTCAACAAAAAATTGGGAACCAGGGATCTCTCCACTAAGTCATGTGACTTCAACAAGAAATTGGGAACCAGGGATCTCTTCACTAAGTCATGTGACTTCAACGTATCTCCTTTATTTATTTCTTGGGATTTAATGCCATTTTCAGGATTATTTCAGTCATATCGTGGCGGGCAGTTATCCTAACCAGCTTCCATTGAGATGACTCTATTTAGTACTTAACCAGTACTAACCACATTCTATCTGCAAGCTACTGCCAAGCTACCCTACATAATTCAGAGGTGGGTGACAATTTAACATAGAATGTAATATCTTCAGTCAAATTTGTCACGGACAGTGTGAGCCTCGCCCGGGCCTCGAACTCACAACCTCTCTATCAGTAGACCAACGCTCTAAACCACTGATCTAACCGGGTAGGCATTAAATTTGGGTGTAGGAATTTCTCTAAATAAGTTATGCGGAATTCACATTAGATATGAATGACCCAGTTCTGCATGACAAAGCATTTAATTTTTTTCAAGGCATTAAAAACAACAAATAACTATAAAAATGCTTTCAGAATGATAATTCATTTATTCTATAGAACAGATAATGACCTACTCCCTCATGTACAGATATTCTAGTTCGTTTGTTTCATGTCTGTATGAAAATATATAAAAGATTTATGTACCATGCTTAACTGATCAGTATCACACAAATGCTCTATTACATTATGTATGTTAAAGCTCTTATTGATGCAGATAAAACGTTTAGTTAAAAAAATATCTGAAATATTAAAAGCTATGTAATGCAAGAAGGACACTGAACCGACTCAAATCAATAATGATATCGACACAGCAGGCAACCACGCAAAACATGAGAAAAAAACAACAGAAGTTGAACCGTATAAACAATAATTCACAAAGAAACTAAATATTCCCTAATGTGGCTCTGTTTTTTCATCTTCGGGAATGAGGGAAGGGGAGAAATAAAAATCATGGATGTTAGCAGAATTTTGTGACGTAGCTAAATAGTTTCTGTCAATTTTAAACATGTTTGATGCACTACAGAATGATAGGACTTCCATTATTGGGAAGTGTTTGTGAAACAAGGATGCCCCCTAAAGGCCAATTGGATGGTAAGACCTTCACCTTCCACCTATTGAACTTAAAATCAATAGGGGTCATCTACATGTGATAACTAACCTAATAACAAAATCTAATGAGCTTAGGCTAAATCGTTCTCTAGTTACTGGTTGGACGGACAGACGACGGACCAACATGTGCAAAGCAATATACAGATGTAACCACTTTTCATCAAAATGCATACTGAGAGTGGCACAATATGTTGCAATATATGTACTTGTAACAACAAAGCATTTCTCAACAATGCATTTTAAGCTCAATTAGTCTGAGCGCACAATTCCTCTACCTGGAAAGCCGGAAAGGTCACAAAATGACCCTGTCTGTAAAACCCAAGTCAAACAATAAATGTATAAAAATCAAGGCTTTTTTCACCATATAACAGACGCTGATATTACTAAGGCTTCTTCAGAATTTGAGGAAGGCTTTATCACAAAATTCCAGCTTCACAAACGAAAGAAATACCACTTTCACGATTGGAATTTCTTAATTTGAGGCCGCAAAACAGTGTATCACTCGACTCAACCAAGTTTAACTAAATATAGCATTTTTGGAAAACCCCATAATATTTCACCGAAAACGAGGCTACAGTGAGAAGTCATTACCTTGATATTACCTCTTGCCCAGGCCCTAAATTTTACAAATTATAAAATTTTACAAACTGATAAAACCAGGGTTAATTTAACATTCAATGATGAATTATTTCAAGACTTTATAAATTAATTTTCCTTACATAATAAATTTAAAAAGGAAATATAAGTTTGTAAATTGCTTTTCACATATGCTGCGCTTCCTCTTTCACAATTTAAAAGGAAAACAATGCTAGAATTTCACAATTTTAAGAAAAATCGTGCTAGTCTTTCACATAATACGATATCAGACAGGCTAAGGTCTCATCAAAATTTTGGAAAAAAATCCCTGAAAATGAAACATAAGGGGGCATAAAACTTTGAGGGAGGGGCCCTTATTTGGGAATATTTGGTAATCAGGGGCATTTCCATTTCAGGGATCATCTGGTTAAATTTATAAAGGGAACAACTGATAACATTTTAAAAGCATACTGCACTGTTAGTATGTTTGTGTTTTATTACAAAACACCATAATCCACAAATGAGTTTGTACGCCCAACTTCAAAGGGTCAACTTTGAGTTCTTCTATAATGAGATTAATGCAACAGCCACACAAACACATGGTCAGTAAATACCTCAGTCCTTAGAAGATAGAATGTTGCAGTTAATTACATAGGAGAGTAACTACTACTTTCAAGCATTTGATTTTACAAGGTTTTTGCGCAGAATGGAGAATATGGCACCAAAATGTCTGTAAAGACTAAATATTTAATTTGTAATTAACTACAGTAAGACATCATATGATGCACTCTAATTATTCAGAGGATGTAAGTTAAGAATTAAGGAAATTTATAGAAAGTTACTTATTCAAGAACAGTTCAAGAACTTTGGTGTCCCTAAAATGTAGTTCTTCAACTGTTCTTGAACTTAAGTCTAAAACCATAACATTGAAAAGAACTGTTCTTGAAATATTGTCCGATTTAACATTTCTTTAATTGTCCTTAAATTGTTCTTGAATTGTTCTTGCACACTTTAAGAGCAGTTCAGTTACAATGCATAACCGTGACCATGTCAAATAGTTATTCACATTTGATTGACTATTTATGAACCAAGCAAGAAAAGTTCAAGAAATATTCTTATTTTCATGAATTCCAATCCATTGTAAGGGGTATGATTTCTTAAAATGTTCTTTTTCACATAGGAAGAGCACACAAAGCAAATGTGTCCCTCTCAATGGGTTTAAAGTTGGAATAGCCTCCTTTATATAATTGAAAGTGTATCCATAGATCATCTACGGACCTTTTTGGGCGTCTTTTTTTTGTTGTAGGGTTTCAGTTCACCAGGCACGGTCATTTGGTGACTTTTCCAGCATTTAAACCGCAGCGTGAAGACCTCCGACATACACCTGTGAAAAAACATCAAGTTATAATCTATGCAGATTCATTACATTAGAAATCTTGCTGGCCCAAGATAGGATTCAAAATAACAGCAAGGAGTTCCGGGCTCTCATGGGGCTCACCCTGCAGTCGTATACCCCGGCGGGCCCGCCCACAGTCATATACTAGATTATTCCCCCTTACAGTCATAAACCAGGCCCCTACAGTCAGATACAAGGTTGGTTTGTTTATTTCTTCGTTTTTTCTGCCCCTTTTCTACAGTCAGTCATTGGGATATGAAGCACACAGTTCACCTAACCATCGTTCCTGGGAAGAACCAGTAATTGACTCCTATCTCCTTAATAAACTGTCTACTTTCTCACATAGAGAGACATGGTCGGTAGCTGGACTTGAACCCATGACCCTAAGTCAGTGAAAGGTTACAGTGATTTGAAGTCGGTGATCTTAACCACTCAACCACGGAGACAGGTCTCATATACAAGGATACTGGAGCCCACATCGTCAGAAGGCGTACAAGTATTTTCACAAAGCATGTCAAATTAAATAATTTACCATCACTGAAGCCCCAACATGTTTGATAGAGCAAATCATTGGTGTTTCGGTGCAAGAGTATTTACACCGAGCGATTTTCTCTCAGTACCTTAGGTGTATTAATAATTTATTTGATATTAAATTATGCATGACAGTACCTCAACTATATCACTTGACCTTTGGACCTGGGGGTCAACAACAAACACATTAAATTTTGAACCTGGGGATTGAAATCTGATTTTGCTTGTATATTAAATGTGACACATTTGATCTCGACTTGTCATGATTGCTGCTAAGTGAAAGTTTTTTCTCTTGTCTGCATGTATGAAGACATTAATTCAAATCTGTAATCTACCAGTTTAATATATAGTAAAACTCCTGGATACCGGACCACTTCCGGATCAGGTAAAAAGTCTGGTTTTCAGAAAATTCTGTTTTTTAGAGGTTTTAATAAATTCCGAAAATAATGGGACTTAAAAAAAAATCGTCTAATTTTCTGAGGAATCTGATTTTCTGGGTATCCAGTTTTCAGAGTTTTTTAAAGAAAATTATGCCAGACTCTTTACTTACTTTTATTCCTTATTATAACTTTTTTAAGCACTGGACATTCGGTCCAATGGAAATGCAAACTTAATTGGACCGAATGAACTTAAAGTGGACCAAAATGAACAAAATTTTATATAATTTTGACTAAAAAACACATTTTTCTAGAGATATCATAGTATATTATTTTTTGTTCTGAAACATTGTAAAATAATCTGAAAAATCACTGAAAAATTTACAGGACCATTGGACCACTGATTTTTTTTTAATTTACCAGACGATGGCCATTTTGGGGGACTCGGTCCAAGATCTGGAGCTAATCTTGAAGACTGGTCTCATTAAAGTCATCAAGGGATATGGTTCACATATTTATGATGTCAAAATGATGTCACAGTGTTACATCAGGGTTCTCAATAACAGCAGGGTGCAGACCAATTTAGCTGCTTAGAAATGTGTTTGGGCCTGTTAGGAATCTCAAAAGTTGATAAAATATTGCTAGAAAATGCCTGGAACCCCTTAGCAGGCCTGTTAGTCTAGCTTTTGGGCCTGTTGGCCACAAACTTATTGAGAACCATGTACATATATATAATTATGTATCAAATAAGACAATAATTATGCTTCAAGGAAAGGTGCAAAGAATAGGAAATCAAAATTAAATTGACAAATATTCTAGCTTTTTTAAGTTGCAAAAATACGGACCGGGAATCATTCACAAAGTTTTACCATATCCCCCCCACCCATCCCTTAAAAAAATAACAATATAAATTATTCCAGGAGCTAAAATTCATCAAAACAACATTTCTGTGTTCTATTTTCTAGTCTTTCTTTCAGCATAGAAATTGTTCAATTATTGTGTCATCTCGAGTTAGTTGCCAGCGAGACAGATATATAACCAATATTTCAGTTTTCCAAGAAATTATATATATTTTATATAAGAGACATTAATATAGGAAATCCATATATAGACCCGACTTACTACTACATGTCAGAATAGGTACCTGTAACAGATTGGGAAAAATGGCATCATTTTGTTCGAAATTGGGAATTGTTTTTACACTGTAATGCAGAAAATAGTTTGGAAAGCTTTTTTATGGCATTAATTTACAATAGGTCACAAAATAATGTAAATCAGTCATTTAATACTAGTAGTGTTAAAATAACAGTTTCATATCAAGTCACTTAAATACAGTCAAACCTGTGTAAGTGGCCATCTCTGAATAAAGGCAACCCTATGAATAAAGGTCATTCAATTAAAAAACGCCAATTAAGGTCACATTCCATCTTTCCCAAGGGTGGCCTTTGTTCACAGGTTTGACTACATATCTTAGAAAGAGGCATATGCAATGAACTTCACTGAAGAACTATTTTAAACTTAATCCAGCAAATTTGTGTAATACTGTAGAATCATTAATTTCGTTGGGGATTTAATTTCGTGGATTTCGTGGGTCGGCTCATCCACGGAATTAAATCCACACGAATTTAAATGCAGAGATAGGCATTTCGTTTCAAAAATCAAAATCCACGAATTTATGTCCCCACGAAATAGCCATTTTTGTAATAACCACGAAAATTGAGCCCAACGAAAATAAATGAAAATACAGTATTTGAACTTTTCAGTTAATATAACAATGGAACCTCTCAAGAGCGGTCCTCTCTTGAGCAAAAACCTCCCTTCATCAACAGCATGCTTTTTCCAAGCTGTACAATCATGTTACCACTTAACTATTACTTTAACCTCTCTAGAGTGACAACCTCTTCACAACAACAATATTAAATTTTGCTTCTCCCAAAGGGTGTTGCTTTGGAGAGGTTGCACTGTACATGAATTTTTGCTGAAAAATTTACAAAAAATGGTCCCTATTTTGGATTTGGAATCGGTCTGTTAACTGTTACTATTATATAAAGGTAAACCTCCCAGTACACTTATAATCCTAGAGTTATCTTTTGAATTTTAAAGGGACTTAACTTTGGATGCATGATTTTTACACCCCCCCCCCCCCCCCAAAATGGTCGAAATTTTATGAAATCATAGGTACAGTTAAACCCAAATATCGAGACAACAGCATCACAGTGACCACCTATATACTGACAGGAAGTTCATGTCACCAGTTTTCCACGATTCTACATTTATCCGTTTGATATTTGCTGGTTTTGTTTCCCGCCCACTTTCAACAGTCAGAGTCATATGAGGCGGACAGTTCACCTAACCATCGTCCTGGGAAGAACCAGTGTTAGACTTCCATCCTCCGGAAGCAACTGCCTACTTTCTCACATAAAGAGACATGGTCGGTAGCTGGACTCGAACCTACGACCCTCTATCAGTGAGAGATTACAATGATTTGAAGTCAGCCACCTTAACCACTTGACCACGGATAGAGAGATCACCTCCATATTGAGATCATATAATTAGGTCACCACACTGGTCTTTATATCAAAGTTTTACCGCGCAAATCGAGGTTAATGAAAATTTACGTAAACAAATAATTTTTAAAAATCCAATGCAGAGACATAAAACTGGCTGACAATCATGGTTGTCAATGAAATTCCATTACACCCGGAGATAAACAATCCAGTTTGTATATGTTTGTACAAAAGGTTAGGATTATGAGAAACAATTGAAACTATCATATTGTATTGACCATAGACACACCATTCTTCACTTCATAGTCAATAAAATGTAAAATCCATTAATACAAAATCGGACAAAAACGTAAAACAAACAGTGAATCTGAAACAATATTAACGCCTCTTAGAATGTTTAAATAATTAAAAGCCGCACTAATGTTAACACACAAATATACTAAAAACGTAATTACATCTTTTGTTACGATTTCCAGAAAACAACAGAAACAATTGAAATACTCTTCATTCAGTAAAACAAAATACAAAGCGCGACAGAAAGGAAACAAAAAGCACGAAAGCCACACTTGTGGAACATTATCGCAACTTGACAATCCTGAAACAGCTGAAAATTTAATTACGCGAACAAAACTGCTGATACAGCAGAATTTATTGATGATTAATACATGAATGACCTTTTGATCCAGCCAATGACCTTGACCTTGGAAATAAATTAGTGATATAAAGGAAATCTTTGCTTTGCTTAATGAAGCATATTCCATCCCAATTTAAAAATTAATTCAGACTACATGACTCAGTATCAAGTACAGCTCATCTGATTGGTCAATTAAAATTTTACTGGATTTTGATTGGTTACAACCAAAATATAACTTTAGTTTGGTCTAAAATATTTTGGTTATGGTCAAACCTTACCTAACTGAAGCCGTATCATGACAATACAATAACCAGTCCAAATTCTACTGTCTGTTGCTATAGTGACATGGATGACGTGTTCCTGGCTGCAATCCCTATTCTATTCTACAAAATGTACTTCTGGGGAACACAATTAACACATTTTTATCGAAAATTTCAAGTTTGATCAACATTTGGAAAATAATATTGTAAGATATGATTTCAGGTAATTTAAAAAACACAAATTATATGCAATGTTACAAGCAAGTCATCTTTTCGATTTTTATTTCATAATAAAGGTGGAGTGAGGGTGTGTTAATTAGAAACAGGGCAATTATTAAGGAATATCTGGTAGTAAGATAACTATGATGTACTTTTAAATCAAATTAACTCAAGGACAAGATATGAGCAGTAATTTAGTACCATAAGCTCAAACAGAGAGTAATATCATGCACCGGTAACTAAGAGCTCACAAGTCATGTTGTCGAAGATTTATCTTGTCGAAACGATAATTATATTCTTTATCATAGCCATCATCTAGGTTACTAGCTGAAGTCATTAAATTATTATACAGTCTTATATTAAATTTCTTTTCAATTTATACAATAAGGGCCAAAATATTGTACCATGATGTTTGTCGTTCGCCGACCACGACAATAGCTTGTACATTGTGCGTTTTTTCACCTGCTTGACTTCTTTTCAGATTTTTTGCGAAAGGTGAGATGTACGAAGATGAACACAAAAAAAAACGAATAAATAACCTGAGATATAAAATGTACTATGACGGCTATTATGCGACGATGTCCTTCAGTAAATATTGTAAAAACTATATCTTTGTCCGAAACCCTTTTTAACAAAGCCTGTACAAGATGGCGTAAATTCAGGTATAAATTAAGAAGGTGATTAACAAGATAAAATTAAGTTGTGATGTACCAAACAAGATACAGGGATGTGTTTCAAAGACATATTCAAATTATCTTAGTAAAGGTGGCAGCTTTTTTAATTTCAAGTCCATATGCAGTAATCCCTGTTTTGTGAATAAAAAAAAAAAATCTTTTGTTCATTTCGGAGATCTTCGGTCTGTTGTTTAAGGTAAAAATGTCTTTCGTTTATCATTAATTAGCACAAAAAACCTGCTAACTTGATATAATGGGAAAAATACGCCTATGAAACAAACCCAAGACATCTAAGTAAGATCAACAAACAATTAGCACCATTTGATAAAGATATATAACTGCTTGACACTGGTATAGCAATCTTATTAAAACAATATTGCACCCAAGCATTAGCATAAACCTCCGTACCATATTACAAAATGGCAAATCCCAAGATATAAACCAAAGAAAAAAGTTCATACAAAATGTCATAACAGAGATATTAGTTTTGGTAGCAGAAAAGTACTACAGTGCAACCTGTCCAAAACAACACCCTTTGGGAGAAGCAAAAGTATGTTGTTGTTGAGAGGTTGTCGCTCTAGAGAGGTTAAATTAATAGTCATATTCTACAGTTGGAAAAATCATACTGTTGTTGAAAGGAGGTTGTTGCTCTAGACAGGTTAAATTAATAGTCATATTCTACAGTTGGAAAAATCATACTGTTGTTGAAAGAAGGTTGTTGCTCTAGACAGGTTAAATTAATAGTCATATTCTACAGTTGGAAAAATCATACTGTTGTTGAAAGAAGGTTGTTGCTCTAGAGAGGTTAAATTAATAGTCATATTCTACAGTTGGAAAAATCATACTGTTGTTGAAAGAAGGTTGTTGCTCTAGACAGGTTAAATTAATAGTCATATTCTACAGTTGGAAAAATCATACTGTTGTTGAAAGAAGGTTGTTGCTCTAGACAGGTTAAATTAATAGTCATATTCTACAGTTGGAAAAATCATACTGTTGTTGAAAGAAGGTTGTTGCTCTAGAGAGGTTAAATTAATAGTCATATTCTACAGTTGGAAAAATCATACTGTTGTTGAAAGGAGGTTGTTGCTCTAGACAGGTTAAATTAATAGTCATATTCTACAGTTGGAAAAATCATACTGTTGTTGAAAGAAGGTTGTTGCTCTAGACAGGTTAAATTAATAGTCATATTCTACAGTTGGAAAAATCATACTGTTGTTGAAAGGAGGTTGTTGCTCTAGAGAGGTTAAATTAATAGTCATATTCTACAGTTGGAAAAATCATACTGTTGTTGAAAGGAGGTTGTTGCTCTAGAGAGGTTAAATTAATAGTCATATTCTAATGTCGGAAAAATCATACTGTTGTTGAAAGGAGGTTGTTGCTCTAGAGAGGTTAAATTAATAGTCATATTCTACAGTTGGAAAAATCATACTGTTGTTGAAAGAAGGTTGTTGCTCTAGACAGGTTAAATTAATAGTCATATTCTACAGTTGGAAAAATCATACTGTTGTTGAAAGGAGGTTGTTGCTCTAGAGAGGTTAAATTAATAGTCATATTCTAATGTCGGAAAAATCATACTGTTGTTGAAAGGAGGTTGTTGCTCTAGAGAGGTTAAATTAATAGTCATATTCTACAGTTGGAAAAATCATACTGTTGTTGAAAGAAGGTTGTTGCTCTAGACAGGTTAAATTAATAGTCATATTCTACAGTTGGAAAAATCATACTGTTGTTGAAAGGAGGTTGTTGCTCTAGACAGGTTAAATTAATAGTCATATTCTAATGTCGGAAAAATCATACTGTTGTTGAAAGGAGGTTGTTGCTCTAGACAGGTTAAATTAATAGTCATATTCTAATGTCGGAAAAATCATACTGTTGTTGAAAGGAGGTTGTTGCTCTAGAGAGGTTAAATTAATAGTCATATTCTACAGTTGGAAAAATCATACTGTTGTTGAAAGAAGGTTGTTGCTCTAGACAGGTTAAATTAATAGTCATATTCTACAGTTGGAAAAATCATACTGTTGTTGAAAGGAGGTTGTTGCTCTAGAGAGGTTAAATTAATAGTCATATTCTAGTTGGAAAAATCATACTGTTGTTGAAAGGAGGTTGTTGCTCAATACAGGTTAAATTAATAGTCATATTCTACAGTTGGAAAAATTATACTGTTGTTGAAAGGAGGTTGTTGCTCTAGAGAGGTTAAATTAATAGTCATATTCTACAGTTGGAAAAAATCATACTGTTGTTGAAAGGAGGTTGTTGCTCTAGACAGGTTAAATTAATAGTCATATTCTACAGTTGGAAAAATCATACTGTTGTTGAAAGGAGGTTGTTACTCTAGAGAGGTTAAATTAATAGTCATATTCTACAGTTGGAAAAATCATACTGTTGTTGAAAGGAGGTTGTTGCTCTAGACAGGTTAAATTAATAGTCATATTCTACAGTTGGAAAAATCATACTGTTGTTGAAAGAAGGTTGTTGCTCTAGACAGGTTAAATTAATAGTCATATTCTACAGTTGGAAAAATCATACTGTTGTTGAAAGAAGGTTGTTGCTCTAGACAGGTTAAATTAATAGTCATATTCTACAGTTGGAAAAATCATACTGTTGTTGAAAGGAGGTTGTTACTCAATAGGACCACTCTGGAGAGGATGCACTGTATACAATTAAGGCATGTTGTTTTAAACGCTAAAGCTGATTTTATATAGATCTGATAAACCAAAGCCAGGGCCCTAGCTGTACTTTAGGGGAAGGGCCCGGGGCCCTCAGGTAGGGGAATTTTGTGTCATTTTGAGGAAAAAGGGGAAATCAGGGATTTTTTTTCAACTGCCTTATAACCCTGCAATAAGCATTTTAAGCTTAAAATTGCTGTTTTTAAATATATGACATGCTATTAATATACAATTAACCATAGGTTAATAACTTAATATCAACCATTTAAGCAAAAAAAAAAAAAAACATTTAAGCAAAAAAAAAAAACGTCAAATAAGGGCCCTGAAAGCATCTCATTGGATAGTTCCAAGCACAGCCTAGTAATTGGCAATGGCTCTACTGCTCTCTGGGCCCCTAAATTCACTTTCTTTCAGGGAAAATACAAAAAAGATTTCAAATGGCCATAGCAAAAAAAAAATTAACATAAAATTCAACAGACCATCTACATGGTACAGGATACATCTGCTACAAGTAAAATATACCACAAATCCAATTAAAAATTCAGAAAACCACCTGGTAGGGATTTAGGGGCCACATTACCAGTGTCCCTTAATTAATAAATCAACTTTTTATTCAAGCTATGACCTGTTTTACTTCACTTTAATGAAGATCTGAATTATCAGCCTGTAATATCACAGTTTGTATTAAATAAAAAATAAATTTAAATGCATGATATGTAAAAAGCGTAGAAACCAGAGCTTGTTGAATACTTAGAGAAATAAAAATAAAAAAAACTAAGAAAAGTTGTATGTTTCTTGTTAAGTGTTAAAATCTTGTTTTCATGTGAAGAATGCTATGGGGCTTTAAAAGACTCCCTAATGCTCAGATAAATTATATCGGTAAATCTAGCCATTAAGGACCCTGGGAAGGGTCAGCCCCTATTTTCAGATGAATATCAACATAGTAGGGGTCACCAGCATCAAAAGGGTCAGCCCTAACTACGATCATCACACAAAGAATGAACAGTTAAAAATGCTGTAACGTCATTATCTGACGACAGTATTAATGTCAGGCTAAAATTTTAAAATCCACACTTTTTAATTTTATCATTAAAATCTGTAGCATTAAATCACCATGTTGGTCAGTCACCATTTTGTTAGAACATAACAGGAGGAAAGCATTTGCAGCAAAATTTAAGCCATGGAGAAATTAATATTTAATTAACTAACACCTGGTATGACTATAAAACTAAGAACAGAAAAAACAACAGATTTTTTTCCCAAGACACCAAAAGAATTGTTGGGTATGGCTGTTTATGATGAGTAGGTAACGTTACCCCCCAAACAAAATATTTTTTTAAAGTTGGCCTAAAAAAATCAAATTACTGAAAAGACTAAAATTCTTACCAGTATTCGTACAATTAAAACAAGATTAGTCCAGCACAAGAAACAAGGAATCAGATAATTATACACCTGAAATTACCAAGAAAATCTTAAACCATCCTATCAAGAAACACTTCATTAACAGTAATTGGAGATAAGATACATATCAAATCTTTTCAAGAAAAAATATCTCCCAAAAATGCATACAGTAAAGTCTGTGTTAGCATCCATCTCCGAATATTAAGGCCACTCTGTGAATAAAGGTTGTGAATAAAGGCCACTCTGTGAATAAAGGTCACACTGTGAATAAAGGTCACACTGTGAATAAAGGTCACACTGTGAATAAAGGCCACTCTGTGAATAAAGGCCACTCTGTGAATAAAGGTCACACTGTGAATAAAGGTCACACTGTGAATAAAGGTCACACTGTGAATAAAGGTCACTCTGTGAATTAAGGCCACTCTGTGAATTAAGGCCACTCTGTGAATAAAGGCCACTCTGTGAATAAAGGTCACACTGTGAATAAAGGTCACACTGTGAATAAAGGCCACTCTGTGAATAAAGGCCACTCTGTGAATAAAGGCCACTCTGTGAATAAAGGTCACACTGTGAATAAAGGTCACACTGTGAATAAAGGCCACTCTGTGAATAAAGGCCACTCTGTGAATAAAGGTCACACTGTGAATAAAGGTCACACTGTGAATAAAGGTCACACTGTGAATAAAGGTCACACTGTGAATAAAGGCCACTCTGTGAATTAAGGCCACTCTGTGAATAAAGGTCACACTGTGAATAAAGGTCACACTGTGAATAAAGGTCACACTGTGAATAAAGGCCACTCTGTGAATTAAGGCCACTCTGTGAATAAAGGCCACTCTGTGAATAAAGGTCACACTGTGAATAAAGGTCACACTGTGAATAAAGGCCACCCTGTGAATAAAGGCCACTCTGTGAATAAAGGTCACACTGTGAATAAAGGTCACACTGTGAATAAAGGCCACTCTGTGAATTAAGGCCACTCTGTGAATAAAGGCCACTCTGTGAATAAAGGTCACACTGTGAATAAAGACCACTCCATAAATAAAGGCCACTCTGTGAATTAAGGCCACTCTGTGAATAAAGGTCACACTGTGAATAAAGACCACTCTATAAATAAAGGCCACTCTGTGAATTAAGACCACTCTATAAATAAAGGCCACTCTGTGAATTAAGACCACTCTGTAAATAAAGGCCACTCAGTGAATTAAGACCACTTTGTGAATAAAGGCTACTCTGTTTAAAAAAACATCATTTATCATTCTGAACAAAATGACCTCTGAATAATGGCCACCTGGCAATAAAGGCAATATTATGTCTTTCCCAAGGGTGGTTTTGTTCACAGGTTTGATTGTAACTAGAGAAAATCAAAAGCTACAAAAAAGCGATGTAAAAAAAATAACGATGGTTGCTTTAGAATTTCATTAAACAAGCCTGTCTGCTATTATATATTATCCACTTAGCTTTCAATTCCGATGATAAAGGACATAATTTCTGAACAAAGAACTGCAACTCTTAGTGAAAGTAAAATTATGATGTAATTCAACCATGAATTATCTTCCTTGATTTATGTAAACTTGTTGCATTTGATACAAATATAAAGAAAAAGTCCCTGACACTTTTTCAAATATCTTCAAACAACTGAGGACATTTAGAGAGGACATTTAGAGAGGCACACTTCCAATGTTAAAACTGCCTTACTTTACTCCCTGGTACAAGTTTGTAGAACTATAAACAACATATCGAGGGTTCAATGCAACAGTGTTGTAACTCATATGGAAATAAGAACAAGTTATGACAGTGTTGCGCTGAGCCCTCGATATTCACTACCACTACCATTACACAAAGATACAGGAAATAAATTTTGTCTAAAAATGGGGGGGGGCATTAAAGAATTGTGGGATGTACAACCAAAGGTCGGTGGTTCTTCCAAGGTTTGCAGTCAGCCTCTAACAATAAAGTTGGATATCCAAAAATGACTATAAAGAGGTCTGCCAGTTGGCTGTTGTTTCTTTTTCTTCAAATTTAACAGAATTTTCTCTAAAAGTGTGATTTTGACAATTTCATTTTTACTCCAGATGAGGCTGAAAATAAAAAGAAGTTGTTTTTTTTGGAGTGCTGCTACTTAGAATTTCAGCAATGGGTAGGTAGGTAGGGATTTTGTTTTACTATATACATTGTAATGATAGTAAAACAAGAATGCCCCCCCCCCATCCCCCCCAAAAAAAAACTTAATTTATTTGCTAGGATTTTCGTGAGAAGGCAGGAGCACTCCAAACAAACTTATTTTTATTTTCAGCTTGAGTCATTTTTGCAATTTTCATGAGCTACAAATATTCTAAGTATTTACAGAAGGATGTAATTTGCAAAAAATGCCAAAATGTTTTGTTTTTTTAGATAAACAAGTAGTCAAGTCAAGAACTGAAAGAATTTTACAAGGAGAAATTAAAAAAAAAAAAATAAGCAAATTTGAAGTTTTGATAGCAGGATTGGTACCAAAATTGATCCAAAAGATGACTGTGTAATCTTCATTTTTTCATACAGGAAAAAGAAGAAAAACAAAGGATTTATGGCAAAAAAGCTATAAAAAGGACCAAAAAATTGTGAGCAAATGTCTAACATTGCAAAATAAATTGCAATATTTGAATAGCCTTGTGCATTCAATAGAGACCAAAAATTCTCAGAATTTTGCAGGAATTATTCAACATTGCACAACCTTCCCGCCAAAATCATTTCTTCAGCAATATTCAAATAACCTCATGAGGTCATCTGAGATGTCCTTGTCCTTTCAACAATATAGAGACCTTGCATTGTTCGGCTATTTGTCACATTTATTACAGCCCCTTAGGACTGCTGGACAATAGTGGCCAATAATGTCTCGTAATAGGAACCCCTTACACCTGGTTGGGCAATACAGCCGTAATGGCCTGAGGCATCGTGGGAAAGTTATTGTGCACGTCAATTCTGATCTTGTACAAGCGTCTCACAAGTACCGATGTCGGCCCCTTATTCAAGATGACGTGATATCCGGTAATCAGTGTTTCGACCACATCAAGTTTGGTCATTCACGTGTAAATCCGTTAGCCTTGATTCACACGCATTCACAATGGGTTATTTGACGGCCCCTAACAATACACTGGTCATTTATTAGATACCTGTCCAAAGTTTTGCCATGATTATTAATTGCTTGAGGAAGCTACTGCATACATTTTTGCATTGCTGTCAAGGACAGCTTCTCTGATTTCTTACGACCCTTTTAAATTTTTTGCGTGAAGATGACAGAAAATTGATAGGGACGCTAGGAATGGAATATGCAAAACTAGCCAGCGGTAAAGTAAATGAGATTTTAATCATTTTAATTGTAAAAATGAACTCAAAACAGTCTAACCATCATTCTCATTGGATCGTCTTAAAAAAGAGTTTTTTATTTCTGTTTAATCACTTTCGTTTCAAACATAATCTCACTAGTTCAAAACTTAAAGGTTTTTTTCGTAAATGACTGCAAAAAGTTGTAAGTCCTGAAATTTAAGAAATAAAAGAACAGACTAAAAACTAAGATACTGTTGCTATAGCAACACTGAGACAAATAATTACAATAAAATAAATTTCCTTTAATTGCTGACAAAATTGTGTAAAGCTCAATAAAATCAATATTTACACAATTTTCCTGACTTTAAGAAAAAAAAAAATATTAATGAAAAAAATTGAAACAAAATTCATGTATTGTATTGGCATATTATTGTCACAACAAAAAAGAATTATACACAGAATATTTTATTAGTGACTTCATTAAAAAGTAAAATGATAAAAATTACAAGTACCAGCAGTTCAGACTGTAAAATAATGAGAATTGTAAAAACTAACCCTTTTTTATGTTTTTGTTAATTATCAATTTTTGTTAATTAGTTGAAAATTTTATTTAAGAACAGAAAACAATTACTAACTAATTAAGGAACAGACACTACTAAAATGAGTGAACACATTCTTTTAGTGTCTTTTAAGGTCACCCTTAAAAAATGTTTAGTTGCTGAACGTAATTTTGAACAAAAGGTGGAAGGTAAGTAGGTAGTATTTCTTTTGTTTTAGTACTATGAGTGTGAAAGCTAAGAATTTTGAAAAAAATGGAATATAGAGCTAAAATATTTTTTGTCAAATTTTATTTGGGATGAGGCATTTTTTTAATGAGTTGATTGTGTAACTGCATTTAAAATACTTTTTTAGATATGGCCTTAGTTTTAATTTTTTACATTAAACTTGAACTTAATTTCAAACAGACAGTCTTGCCAATCCACTGTAAGGTAATACAGACATTCATGTTAAGATTTTTAATTGATGTTACACTAATGAATTCTTTCTCACTAACTTAGTTAAAGAAGTATTTAATCAGAAATACAATCTACATACAAAATAAGTCGGTAATTGAACAGTTGAAGGTCAAATAAATGACATTAGAGACATACTTAAACAGATAATGTGCTTTTTGAAAAGTCTTAATTATCGAGAGAGTAAAAGAGCATACTTGATTGAATGTCAGTCAGTTTTTAGTCGGATCAAAACATTGAGTAATACATCTCAAATCTAACCAAAATCAATAGACAAATTTAAATGATAATTCTTTGAAGTTTCTGCCTTTATTTGGAAGTGTAAAACAAAGGGACTATTTAATTTCCTTTTAAATTACAGTACAACCTCTCCAGAGAGGCCCTCTCTTGAGAAACAACCCCCCTTCAATAGTTACAACAGCAGGGCGCTCCATAGACTTCAAAAGTTGGGAGTCAAAATGACCCTTAGCTGATAAAAATGTAAAGAGTCAACATAATTTTCTACTATTTAATGTCTAAAGTAATAGAAAATTTGACCCTTTGGTTCCAATTTTCAAGAGTCAAAAACCTTGTTTTTAAAATTTCAAGAGTCAAAATGCCATTTCAAGAATCAAAGGAGGGCCCTGCAACAGCATGATTTTTCCCACTGCATGATTTAACAATTCATTTAACCTCTCTAGAGAAACAACTCCTCACAACAACAACAACAACAGCAACAGCAGCAGCAGCACCACCACCACCAACAACAACAACAACAACAACCATAGCAATACCAGATTGTTTGTTTGCTTGTTTTGGATTTATGCTGCTTTTCAACAGTCAGAGTCATATGAGGTGAACAGTTCATCTAACCATCATTCCTGGAAGAACCAGTACTAGACTCCCATCCTCCGTAAGCAACTGCCTACTTTCTCACAAAAAGTGACATGGATGGTCAGAAGCTGGGCTCGAACCCACGACCTTCTATCAGTGAGAGGTTTCAGTGATTTGAAAGTCAGGGACCTTAACCACTCGACCAAAGGGGTGGGTCTAGAAATACCGGAACCATTTCAAAAAAGGTAAGAAAAATTAAAGACACTTAACCCACGAACCTTCTTGAATCTCTGAACAACCCTCTATATATCACTCAGCACAGATCATACCTACAGACACAAATTAATTAAAGATTAACCGTAGAACAAATTAAACTAATAATTGATTTTTATTGATAATTATTAATTCATTAATAATAATAACTTTACACAGTCATTATTATTTCTTGTCTTTTAAAACAATATAATTATTAGCAAACTGAAGAAGATGAAATATTTTTATCTTATATATTTGTAATTCCAGTATAAAGTTTAAGTTCAATTTCGAATGTTGTTTAATGTATGGTCATAGTGTTTATTCAAATAAAAGAAACACACTGTATGTTTAACTATTTGCTGGTGCAAAAATTATTAACAGGCATAAAACATATCATATTTGGCAGTAGAATCATTTTTCGTAAAAAATATATTTCAGGTGCATTATGGGAATATATTGATCAGGACACTACTAGCTGAGCATTATGGGAAATCTATTTGCGATCACCTTGAGCCTTCAATATCATCACCTGCGGCAAAAGGGCCGGCAATTAGATTACAGCAAAGCATCTTATACCGGTGTTTTGTAACGGCCACTGAATTAAATGTTCAAACTGCCCCGTCTAATCTGATGGACATTTTTGACAATACTGCAGAATAGCGAGACAATAACGAGAATGACAAGCATTGTGGGTAACTGCGTCTGCATGCAGGTACGGAGTAAACATGACTGATGGATATGTTAATGTACCTTTATCATCGCCACATCTAACAACGACATGAAGATGACCATCTCGAATACAATTTATTCGCTTTTTTGTTAATATTTGATCAAGTTTTGTAAAGGGTATAATTAATTATGAAGGATTTATTTGTCCGAGTAACGTATCATCTATTTCTCATGCAATCTAATTGCAGCTTTAGCGTTCAGATGTCATGCTTGAAGAATAGAGAGAAAATGTCAAACTGTGTCACTAAATAATTCAAGTAACCGACCGACAAGCGGGCACTTATAGCATGATAATTAAATTCAATACAATTATATTTTTCCGCAGTATGGTGGTCAGGTGTTCATATAGTAACTAATGACGACGCTTTTATTGAGAGAAGTAACGAACCAGCAATATTATGAAGTATTTGTGCTTTTCAATTTACAGTACAACCTCTCCAGAGCAGCCCTCTCTTTAGCAAAACCTCTCTTCAACAACAGCATGATTGTTTCCTACAGCATGATTTAACTAATATAATAACCTCTGTAGAGCAACAACCTCTCAACAACAACATAATTTTGCCACTCCAAAAGAGTGTTGCAATGGAGAGGTTGCACTATACAGTCAAACCTGTGTAAGCAGCCATCTCCAAATAAAGGTCACCCTGTGAATAAAGGCCATTCTTTTAAAATCAGTCATTGATTATTTAGAACAAAATTACCTCTGAATAAAGGTAACCTGTCAATAAAGGCTACATTATGTCTTTCCTAAGGGTGGCCTTTGCTTACAGGTTTGAATGTACAGTCTGCACCCGTTACACCAACATCAACAGGATCTGCAAAAAGGGTTTTATATCCAAATGTTGTTTTAAATGAGATAAAAATTGTGCAATTAACCAATGTTGATTTCTTTCACTATCAACATAGGTGAAAATAATTTAGACATAATTCATAAGTACAAGTTATCAAAGTCTTTAATTTGCTTTAATTGGCAAACAATTGTCTTTCATTGGTAACATATATATGCAGAGTGAGGAAAATAGTTGTTTTCTCTGTATTTTGGGAATATGACCCATACCCTTGGATTGGGAATTTTCGCGGTGTTTTAATCAAAATTGGGAAAAATGTATAACTACAATTTTGCAATGTTCAACTTATTCTACTTATTCTCCCATAGAACAGTAGCAGAATAAGGTATTTACTACCAATAGTGATGCTAATGAACTTATAAAATTATTTAAAAAAATCTTTTTTTTTTTTATTGGGAATTTTTGTCTGTGAATTGGGAAAAAAAGATACTTTTTTCCATTGGGAATATGACCGAATTTCGGCTATAAAATCGCCCCAAAAAAATCCCTGGTAATTTATTTAGAAACTTTCAACAAATTAATTTTGTAACATAACAACAGTTACTAGTCACTTGAATGCACTATTCAACATCAAATTACACCTTGAGGCAGTAACTGTTGGGTATAATGACAATTTAAACACAGATACAACAGAATGAAAGGTGACCTCGAGACAGAAAAAAATTATGTCAATTATAATGAATTTTGACGGCAGTATATTTTAAGGAAAGTACCGCAATTCACAGACAAAAATTCCAATTGAAACTTTCAAAAACAAAAATTAATTACTTAAATCTCTGAAAACAAGAGATCTTTCGTTGTGATAGACATGTAATGATTGAAAGTTCCCATTATGGACAGTGATTGTGTGTGTACATTTAAATATTGCAAAATTGCAGTCACAAATATTTTCCCAATTTTTAACAAAACACAGCCGAAATTCCCAATCCCAAGGGTATGGGTCATGTTCCCAAAATACAGAAAAAAAACCTGAGATATGAGATTTGAGATAGTACTCAAGTTTTATACTCTCAAACGCAGATCAGCCCAAGATACAGTCAATCCTGTGTTAACGGCCACCTCTGAATAAAGGCCATTCTTTAAAAAAAAACGTCGCAGATTATTTAGAGCTAAATGACCTCTAAATAAAAGCCACCTGTCGATAAAGGCCATATAAGGTATTTCCCAAGGGTGGCCTTTATTTACAGATTTGACTGTATTAATGTATGCTTGGTACTAACAAGAAATATTTTTACCCTACAAACCTAGAATCCTTCCAATGCTTCCATAAAGGGTCGGAACTTTGATCTGACACTTGGGGCCGTAGGTTTCATAAACATTTTGATAACGCAATCATCCAATTACAGTAGTTGGTTTAAGCAATGTGATCCCTTATTGTTAAGCTGTACTGTTAAAACGTCAAAGGCAACATGATGGATACCTGAAAAGGTAAGAAATTCTCAGTAAATATGGAAGTAGTGCAAAATCAGCATTTATCTAAGAATACATTGTATATACAAGAGAAAGACATACAAATCAAAGTACTGAAAGTAGTCATGGAAACAGGACTGAAAATGCACTGTATCATGGAAGTGTGGAACCGGCTTCACAATTGCATGGCAGATGTAGGAAATGTAGTACTTTGGTTCGAATCAGAATTCTTGCATGCCAAGTGAGTGTAGGCCATGGAAAACTGAACTATTATTCCAGGGTTATTTCTTGGTATTTTGGGAATATGACCCATACCCTTGGGATTGGGAATTTTTTAATCAAAATTGGAAAAAATGCATAACTACAATTTTTGCAATGTTCAACTTATTCTACTTATTTACGCATAAAACAGTAGCAGAATAAGGTATTTACTACCAATAGTGATGTTAAACTTTTGAAATTTAAAAAAAATATTTTTTTTTTGGGGGGGGATTGGGAATTTTTGTCTGTGAATTGGGAAAAAAAGATACTATTTTCCATTGGGAATATGACCAAATTTCAGCTATAAAATCGCCCCAAAAAAATCCCTGCATTCAGTTTCCAAAAATCACATCTTCCAAAACATTTAACCAACCCTGGTAGCCCTATACCCATCCAACACAGAAATATACAAAAAATGGGGCATAAAACGAAATCTCACCAATGGGTGCTTAGGACTTGACAAACAGCGATTTGTTTTGCCTGATTGGAGAAGGTATCATTACCGTTTTTTACCCATATTTGGATTTTTTAAAATAAATTGGACATTTTTAAAAAACAAAGACATTTATATTATCAACCCCTCTTCCTTGGTTTTCATTTCAGCACTGAATGCAGTAATAAATTTAATAAAAAATAACTGTTTTTGAAAAAAAAACTTATTCTACACCAGATTTGGAAATTTTTCCTTAGAAATTGGGAAAATGAAATATTTTTTTCAAATTTGGAAGGTACCTTTTACTGGTACCTTAACAAACAAGGAAAAATATCGCTTATCAAAAAAAACTCATCCACTCGTAATAATGACAAGAAATTAACTCAAGAGGAGTTGTTAACACTGTAGAACAAGTTGAAATTCTAAGCTGGACGTACAGCAGGACAGGCTGCCTGAAAAAAAAACAATTAGAGCCCTGAATACTGTCTTAGAACAGTCAGCTGATATTCTCCTTGCTATGTTTAACAAATCAGTCTGCTTTAATTTTCTAAAAGGATTTTAGTTAAGGTGCAGAAAAAAATCATCTGTTTCTGGTAACATGCTTTTTAAAGTAAAAAAAGGGTATTTTTTTTATTGTTTAAAGCATGCAGAAAGGTAATAAAGCAAGTAAGCAGATGTATAGTTTCTCAGACCTACAAAATGTAATGTAAAGTCTTATGTTGTTGGGAAAAAAGCATAGGTCTGGTAACCATGGGTACTGTACATTATTCAACTCTTTGCAGTATTTCTTATTAAGCTGCCAAACAGCAGAAAAAAACTAATTTTATTTCTCAACATTACATCAAGTATGTCTGGGTTAGATGACTTTTTCGAACTTTCGAACTAAAATATTCCATATTGAGAACTACAAGAAAAAGGTCTTAGGCGTAAAAAAAATGTTAGTTTCTGGTATCCTGACCTAGCTACCCTAATTTTCCTCGCAACCCAGTTCCTCAACATTTTATTAGACTGAGGAATGGCAAATCCACAGTCTTACTTCTTTATTTTACTTTTTCACACGATTTCATGAGCAAAAAAATATTTTACCTACATTTTTCATTATCTATTTTTAATGAGCATGACTTTTTCTGTAACAAGATGGGTTTTACACCATTTTTCAACAGTCAGAGTCATATGAAACGGAAAGTTCACCTAATCATTCCTGGGAAGAACCAAGACTCCGTAAGAAACTACCAACTTTCTCACATTAAGAGGCATGGTCAGTAGCTTGCCTCAAACCCATGGCCCTCTATCAGTGAGAGGCTGCAGTGATTTGAGTCAGCGACCCGTGACCTTAATCACTTGAAGACAGAGGCGGGTCTCGCATTTAACCAGAAGCAAACAATTATTTAGGCCTTATAAGAGTCTCGATCAAAGATCTACGCTCCATGTAAAGTAGATCAAATTTTGAAAAATAAAAAATGTTCCTTTGGTGAATTACAGAAAGAAGTTTATGTACTTAAATATCATTAAAATGTACAAACTCATTCTGATCCTCGCGTAGTTACATGTTTATTTAATTCAAATAGAAAATTAAGGAGGGGCCTTTCTGTTCATCGCTACGGTAATCAAATACTTAATGTCCAGCAAACTATTAATCACCTACATTATAGGTAGATTTCATGAAACATACAACAAATTACATCCAGCCCCTTTTTCTTTGAAGTTAAAAATAGATAGGGACCGCAGTAAACACCTTTCACACACTTTCCATGAGAGCAGGGGTGGGAAGAATTTACATACAGCATACAATTAAATAAGGGACAAACTTTCTTGATAATTTAATCAAAGACTTTAGGGGTCGCAGTAAAACCCTTCGTAGAACGAAGGTCTCGTGACATGGGACCCTGGACACACCTTTCATTAAACCGTCAATTTTGTGCGACAAACATTCCAAAGGACTCATTTTAATGTCCATCGCAAGTGGAATAACTAATGACCACTTTCTACTAAGATGAAATAAATGTATCCTTAGGGTGTATGGGTCGTAAAGAAATGGACGACAGAATAAAATTTGCATAGTGATATAAAGTTACATCAAAGATTTCTTTTCATTACCAACGAGGGGTCAGTTTTCAAGTATTTGTAAACAGTGATTATTCATCATGTACACAGGTGATGTATTAAAATGCTATGATAATTTTATTTTGCAAGATACGAGATCAAACAACTACTGGTGACCATTGTTGACCAGTTTTAATGTGCTGGGTATTCAGAAAGACGCAGGGTAATTTATGAGTAACAATTGAATACAAACGACAAAAAATTAGATTTTTTTTTCAATTTGGGAAGCAGTCTTAGACGATCAAGATATTTCCATAAAAAATTCAAACTAGAAAATTAAAATAGATTACAAGTTTAAGTGATTTGAATCAATTTTGGATTTGATTCCGTGTAATATTGTAAGATAGTATTAATGTTATTTACATTTTCAACTGACCAATCACCTTAAGTTTAATAATTGCTAATTCCTTCAGATAGATTAATTAAACTTAAATAATATAATAGTCATGAATGTGTACAGTTTTACAGTTACTAGTAGGCCAACCAAAATCGGGTAGATATATAAGGTCAATCATTCATTTATTGATCAAAACAATTTCAAAATAACAATATTATGGCAGAAAATTATGAAATAAATGATTGTATTTATAAGTGAGAAAAAAGCAATAGTTTAGGGTTAAATTATTATTAAAAGAGATGGTCTTTCTTCAGAGGCGGATCCAGGATTTCAGGTTAGGGGGGGGGGGGCATAATATTAAGGGGAGTGTGCAGGGACCATTATATCATTATATTTCATTACTATCTATGGTCGCGGACTTTGAGGGGTGCATGGGGCACGCGCCAGGGCACCCCCCCCCCCCTTGAATCTGCCTGACTGGTCTTGTTTTGAAGTTTGGCCCGTCGTGTCTATTGAAAAGAAAATTATTTTTGCTACTTATTTTCTTCTGAAGGGTCAATAAAAACATGATTCGATTCAAACTAACTACTCTATATAGTGAAGTATACAAATTTTCACAACAAGAACAGGCATTGACTTCTTTTGAACCATTTATTTTATAAATACAGAATTTGATGCAGGACTGTAGAACCGGGGAAGAGGGAGGGCACCGAAGTCTAACAAGATCTAAAATTAGCCAGCCCCAAAAAGCTTCCTACTGGCAGGCGCGTAGCTAGCCCTGCATGGATGTGGATTCAGGATAATAAGACGAAATTTTTTGAAAATAATGGTGCAATCTGGTGCATTCTAGGCGATTTCAGGGTCATTAATGTAGTTCTCAAGAAGTCAGTTTTGGTACCATAAAGAATATGGACAAATAGAATACATTAAGGCGTCAAGGGTTTATACATTAATGAAGTAGATTTTTGTGATTTTAAAAAATTCCTGATTTTCTTTTTTTTGTCAGAATCATGTGGATTCAGCCGCGTACTCATGTATAGGCAGCTACGCGCCTGACTGGCGTGTGATGATTGTAATTACTGATTTCCTTATACATCAAAATCGTTGATGGGCAAAAAACTTAATCAAATCAACTAGTCCTACCTGTGACTCAGGTGAATGAACTTCTACACAATTATCAAATCTATATCATAAATAAACTATTTCATTTCATATAGAAACCTTGTAGAAGGTCTGACGATAATACGTATGCATTACATAAAATGGTCAACAAGACCAAGTAAAAAAGACCATTTTAGTTATGGGACACAGAACTAATAGAATTCTTACCAGACCTATTAATTATTTTTATATCCTTCAATTCAAATTCATGTTAATTCAAACAAAGATTCTATTAATTTACAATAACTGTTACACATCCATTGTCAAAGTTGAAAAAGTCAAACCATTGACATGGACGTCTTCCTCTTTAGACTTGACGTCCTGTGAGTAAATCCCATGATCTCATCTGGGATTTGAACTCACAGCACCGATTGCTCAATTGTGCGGTATTTGTGCAAAAGTACGATCATTACAAATTTCCTCATTTATCAATATCGTATATAGACGAACAAAAACACTGTCTGGTACGTGAAACGGTGCAGATTTTCCGTGTTACGGTGCTTCCATCCAAAATGGCGGAGGGAGAAACGACAAGGAGGTACGTGTCATTTTATACCGATGTATTTATTCAAATACGCTATTAAGAAGGAGAAGAACAGTTGCATCTAATTTTCAAATAAATTCACTGTAAGATCAATATATTCACCATGTCTGTTGCATAGGATTTATATGAATTATTTGCTAAAAACTTTGAGGAATAAACCACGCGAAATTCGAACCGAGAGAAGTGGTAAATATCATAGCCAATCTCCGTACAAAAGCCACTATTCTTGGAGTGAATACGCTTGTTTGTTAGCGTATGTGTATAGAATCATTCATAGAAATACTACATCTTCTCAATCACTTTGTTGTGCCTAAATTTCTCTATTTTCTGTTTCGTCAGCACGACGGTGCAGACACCTAACAACGGTGCAGATTTTCCGTAAGAAATGAGACGGTGTTGCCACAAATGAGGCAACGGTGCATACATCTACAACAAAAAGTATACGGTTCAGACACTAGTTAAAAGAATGTAATGAAACCATAGTTCTGTTGTTACATTTTAAGAGATGTGCTTAAATACTTAGTTTTAGTTGTTGTGTGTACATTAATCACTAGTAATGCAACTTCTACTGCGAGTAAAAATGTGACATCGATATGAAAAGACTTTGTTTATAGATAAATAAGATACTTATTAGGTTAATTACAAATATTCTTCTACTAGTTTAATGCTCACATTCAGCAAAAGCTGTATTCATCGATGTTGTGAGTCACTTAGTATGACTTAGTAAGTAAGAAATTTATTTAAACCAGTAAGTTGACAAGAAAAATATATAGTGTGTCTTTGAGAAAAATATCACCAACTCAAAATACAATTAAGAAGATATAGCATTTTGCCATGTCCGTGTATCTATCATTGCCATTTTTATTTTGCAGGGATCATATGTTTGACACAAGCCGAATATGCAGAGGAAAGGGAAAATGTAAATTAGGGAATACGATGTATTTCTAAACCGGAAGAGCCAATAAGACGCCCTACCACTGGGAGAGAATATCATTGGTCTCACGAATAAAAAAATTGTATTGCCACATGCTCGACGTGGATTAAATCTTGAAACCTAAAGAACCTAAAGATTAGAGATACTAAATTGAAATCAAAACGATACTTGTGATGGACATACATCTACACTTCCGAGTTTAAAAAGGCTTGAAATAACATTCATATTGTCCTGACTCCGGATGGTGGTAGTGCTATATTTAAATTGTACTTTGTGCTCGTCTTACACTTTTGTATTGAAAATTGATTATTTCTTTTACATAACTATCATTACAGTGAAACAAATAACATCATTTCATGCCCAGGAAGGTAGCTTAGTCTGTTGAAATACAGTCAAACCTACTTTAAAGTTGACTGCCAACTTATTATACCTGTTGTTTTTCTCTAATCATCAATTTGTATTGTAGATTAATTTGTAATGAAAGATCGCCTGTCAACTCTGTCAAGTATAGTCATTATCGAGCATGCTTTCCACATAAGATTTACTTTAATTTTAACAGTGCTGGAAAAGTTATTTTTCTAGCGTTGAAAGTATTCTGAGTATTGTTATTTGGCCATATTTTTAAATACAACATGTTAAAAATATAATAAATAAATAATACCATAAAAACAAGTTTTTATTTACATTTATTTGTGATCATTTGAACATGTATACTGAAAGGAAATCAATATGAATCAGGAATAAATCACAGAAAGAATCACAGTACATATAATAACTGAAAAACAACAATATATACATTTATTAAAAATGAATATATACATTTGTACTTTAGTTCAGTATATATCAAATATTGCTTACACACTGTTTCAACCGTGAATTAAATATTTTTTGAATACTAAAGTACATTGATATTTCTATTCTAAATTTGGAGCAATCTATAGGCAACCCTCTTTTAACTTAAAATGATTTGAACCACACTTACAAATAAAAACCGAGTCTTAACAAGTAAATATTGCGACATACCAACATTTATCATAAAAAGCAATTAGTCGCACGGTTTATAGAAACAGTAGTGGCACCTTTTCATAAGTATAGATATGAAACTGACTACAAAATAATACAACGTCTTTGATCACTCAATTTTTCAAGATTTTGCTTTAAAATACATGTATATAGTTAGCTCATAAGGATACCGGATTTCAATAATAAAAATATGAAAATCGTATATCTGAAAACTGATCGAAATGTCATCTTTTCATAATAATGTCCGTGCAAACTCGTCCTCCAGGCATACTCCTTGAAATACGCAGGGCAAGTGAACCCTTTTTCATGCACTCCTTTAATGTGATCACTAAGTTCATATCTCTCCTAAAGGAATGCTGTTGGCATATGTTGCTTGTAAATTCCTTATTCTCGGCTTTTTTATGGCTACTTAGATATGTCTCTTGAGAGATTTTCTAGTAAATGTCTTCTTGCATTTTCACATTCAAGGTTCCTTTTATTATGTTGTGCTCTCTGGTGGGCTTCAAGGGACCAGCACTCGACATAAGATTTCCCACAACACTGTACTATATGGATGAGATTCTATGGATATGAACAAAATATGTTTAAGAATATTAAAGAATTTAACAAATAGGTACAAATGAAGAAAATAATGTATTTGAAAATTATATGCTTCATTTCTTTTAATCTAGTGTCTGAACCGTATACTTTTTGTTGTAGATGTATGCACCGTTGCCTCATTTGTGGCAACACCGTCTCATTTCTTACGGAAAATCTGCACCGTTGTTAGGTGTCTGCACCGTCGTGTTGACGAAACAGAAAATAGAGAAATTTAGGCACAACAAAGTGATTGAGAAGATGTAGTATTTCTATGAATGATTCTATACACATACGCTAACAAACAAGCGTATTCACTCCAAGAATAGTGGCTTTTGTACGGAGATTGGCTATGATATTTACCACTTCTCTCGGTTCGAATTTCGCGTGGTTTATTCCTCAAAGTTTTTAGCAAATAATTCATATAAATCCTATGCAACAGACATGGTGGATAAATTGATCTTACATTGAATTTATTTGAAAATTAAATGCAACTGTTCTTCTCCTTCTAAATAGCGTATTTGAATAAATACATCGGTATAAAATTACACGTACCTCCTTGTCGTTTCTCCCTCCGCCATCTTGGATGGAAGCACCGTAACACGGAAAATCTGCACCGTTTCACGTACCAGACAGTGAAAAAACAGATTTTAAACCTACTGTTTGTGGTCCTTGATCATGCTCGAAGTTCGCGGGTACCTCTGAAATAAACAGGTTAATTGTGCACATAAATTGATGACGTCATACGACCTTCTGTTAATTGGTGTGGTGTGTTAACAGGGGCGGCATCAGGGGGGGTGCCCCACCCCCATAAAGTCCCCGACCATGAATGGAAATGAAATACCCCACACAGCCTACATTCCTAAATATGACGCCCCCCCCCCCCCCCCAACTTGAATTCCTGGATCCGCTTCTGCAATAGATCAGACTCCATTAGCCTACAGAAATATGTTTACGAAACGGGCCATAGTATGGTAGTGTTACTCTCTTCATAACTTGTTACCATCTAGTTATCTGATCTTCCCTAAGTTTTGCCCGACCCTAGGATTTGTATGATATGAGCCCAAGGAAGGTATACATACATACATTTTCCGCTTTCAGCGCTCCTTGAAATCAGTTATAAATAAATTTAAAAAATGTCCCTACCTGCACACCCTATTTTTTAATTAGCATGTTACGAGAAACAAACATATTTAAACACCTTATTGTCTAACTGCTTGCTTTTGTATATGCTTTGATTTTTGATACATAGGCACTCGATTCCGTGATTTTTATACGTTTACAGACATTCTTTTGCAATTTCACCCATCAAACTTTGTGACAATGCAAATCTGTCGAAAGAAAAATCTTCATTTTTTCCCTTATTGAGTGTATAAAAATGAAGATTTTTCTTTCGACAGATTTGCATTGTTTGATGGGTGAAATTGCAAAAGAACGTCTGTAAACGTATAAAAATCACGAAATCGAGTGCCTATGGTTTGATAGACACCTGGGATGGTTATCAGAAATATGTTGATGTGTTAAGATAGATCTATTGTTTCTCGTGAATTTTAAAAACAATGCACTGTCTAGTTCACAGTTAAACGTAAACAGTGTCTCACACATTGGTATACTTAATTATTCTGTGTCATGAAAACTCTTATTTTTTCTATAATTTGTATGTATGGCTATAAATATACATTTATGTATTTAATGCCAAAATAAAATTCTGTTCTGTTCTGTTCTTTTAGTGATAATTGTAGTTTTCCATAATACGACGACCACTCGCTCGATGCGCATGGATTTTAATGCGGCATATCAATGTACTGCATTTTCCTATATCCATCATGCTATTGTGAAACTAGTGTCCGTCACGTACATGTTGTATTGCAAATCTATGTTATTTCAGTTTCCATGCGTACTTTCAGTACTTTGACTAAAACACGTGCTGTCCCTTGTTTCTAAAAAAGCCCCGCTTCATCCTAACAAACTTACATGTAAATATATATAATTATATATCAGTCCTTGATCCCATTTATTGCTTTGGGGACCTAGTCGATGTTAGATATTAGTGCAGTGTCGTTTGTAAGTTCAATGTCAATTACTAAGGCCTAAAAATGTGTGTTTCTGGTAACGTGCTTTTTAAAAATTCAGATAGGTCGGAGCATTTTTGGTGCTTTCAAGAAAGCGTATGGAAGGTGAAAAGGTGAGACAGTTGATGTACTGTTCCTCCAAATAAAAAGTCCAGGGTCGCGGTGACTGAAAATCGGGCAGGTCTGAAAACCAGAAACAAACTTTTTACGCCTAAGGTACGTCAAAGAAACGAGCGTTTGCTCTCCAATAACCAACCAAAAATGTCAAATACAGCAATGAAACCGACAATGACAAGGACGCTTTAAAAACACAACAGTATCTCAGTAGTAGATTTAATTAATTTTTTAGATGGAAAATTTTCACATTTCGAAAAGATATTTCAATCGATAAAGTCTGAACTGTTCAAGTTTCGTAGACTTTCATTACAAGGAGATTCTGATACAATTTAGGGTGCTTAAAGTTAAATACTTTTATAATGTCACCGACATCACGGCAAAAAGGATGGAATTATCAGGAAATCTCTTTTAGAAAAGAATCTGTGCTATTTCCCCATAAATCGCAAAAAAGAAACAGTTTGTTTCTTGGTACCCGAAACAGCTCATTCATGACTCTTCGTCAACAGAAAACAACAAAAAGATGCACTATTGCCTTCTTAAATCGCAATAACCAATTAATGACCATAATTATGCATGCAGCGCTCGTTAACTTATAAAATCATCTTATTTAATCATACCAGACAAAGAAAAAGCGATTTCCAAAAAAAAAAAAAATAGATCTTCTTTATATGATTTTATAAAAAGAAAAGAGAAAAAAAAGAAATGATCTTAATCAAATTGTATGAAATATATCATGATTATTTGTCATTTTTGTTGAAATCAATAGTTTTTCCTGAAAAAAATAATCGCATAACAAAAAACTGATCTGTAATATAATCCTAAAAAATAGTCATTATATTTTTTTATACAAAAGAAAATTGATTTTCACAGGACATCAAACTTTTCTTTGAATACGAACGACAGACACCAACAACAGAAGAACTTAGTTTAGCATCTGTGAGTGTGTCTCCGACAAAGCAATGAAAATGATGCCAAAAAAGACAATTTCATGACACCCAAAGAAACATCTGATAACTTAGTTGCAGTTGACCTAAAATATTTTATTTGACTGTGACCTTCAAAACTAGTAAACGTTATACAAATCGATCATGAACTATGCATGTACTGTGGAGTGCCTGTGCGAATTCGGTAGTCTGAGAATTTGACATGATAAAGTCTAATATTAAATTTGAAATACATGTAATTACCCAAGTAAAAAGATGCACCACTCACTCGCGTATCTATCGACCTGAACAGAATGGTCGCTAATTCCACAATGGAAGTAAAAGTCTTCTCTTTTTGTGTTAAACCTGGTGCTGGTGTACATGTCATGGCATTTTCTAAATTATAATTGAAATATCATTTTTTATATCGTATATAGTTCACCATGTCTCGTGTACAGTGCATGTGCAGCCTCTTTAAAGCAACACTCTTTGGGAGTAGCAGAACTTTGTCGTTTAGGGGTTGTTGCTCTATAGAGATAACATTTATGGTAAAATTGGGAAGTGGGAAAATATCATGATGTTGTTGCATGGAAGTTGTTGCTCAAGAGAGGGCTGCCATGGAGAGATTTTACTGTATTGTCAAAATCGAAATAAATCTATCTATCTATTAAGCAAAAGATGCTACAAAAAGAAGAAAAAAGAAATGTATCTAAAATCAGTGCGAGCTCTGGGAATAAAAACCTATCAGCTATCAACTCATAGTGCATGATTTCTTAAAAAAGCTATAATTATGTAGTCATAGGTTGATGTATTATATATGAAGTTCTCAAAGTTGCGTATCAAACTTTAATGAAATTCAAAAACGATTTGCCTTTCAACGAGATAATTATTAGAATTCATCAACTCAACATATGAGATCGAATGGCTGCCATGTTTCAAATCTAGACATCAAAATTCAGTATTAAGGTAATAGCCATAAAAAATTGAAGCCATTACCTAAATTGACCTGTAGCCCCTTACAACCTGATGTGACCCCTCGTCCTTGATTTCTTTAGCAGACCTGAAGTGATTTAGTTAACCTCTGACCCCATTAACGAATGGACCAGTCGTTTCACCTTAAATGACCGCAGAGATCCCTTGTGATGAAGTTGTCAGCGTTGTACAATCATTACAAGAGTGAAAGTAAGCCCCAGTTAGGGGCCAGCTGTGCGGCCCTTAATTCATTGTTACACAAACCATTCATTACCAAGCAAAGAAGGGGCCAGAAAACATGGCTAGATCTGTGTTTGTAATTTATTGTACAATAGCACAGGCTATCTCAGGCAGAATTAATACATTGTGTCCGATTGTCCAGGTTTTATTTTCAAAATTATTATAGGCTTCCATTACATGATGAGAAGAAATAAACAACATTAAATTTTGATTTTTCTTCAGCTTCAACAAATCTGCCAGCCACAGAATTTAAATATTTCTTCGACCAATCAGAAACAAGTATTTTCAAAACGAAACATTTTTTGTTAGTCTGTGACAAAATGCTTCTAGAAACGATACTAGTATGCTCAGCATGAACACTTAGTTGTGATCGTGTGTCAGTCAGCCATTTTATAAAGGGAAGGGAGAACGAGGACCCTTTAATCCATGTCTAAGTTTGAAACAGGCTAGATGGCATGAAACATTTCAAATCATATCCAAAATGCATATTTTATCACACAAGATTAGGCCAGTCATTAATCTATTTTACACATTTTTTCGTCATTGATATTCTCATTTTTTACGTCATGCGAAGAATATGTGTTGGTGCTGTTAAATACATTTTATATTACTAGTAAATGCTTCATTACACTACAGGACAACTTCTCCAAAGCAACACCCTTTGGGAAGAGTACCAAATTATGTTGTTATTGAAAGGTTGTTGCTATAGAGAGGTTAAATTAATAGTTAAATTACAGTGGGAAAATCATGCTTTTGCAGAATGGAGGTTGTTGCTCAAGAAAGAACCTATCTGGAGAGGCTGTATTGTATATTCCAAATCAATGTCTTTCATAGTTTTAGTTTATTTGAGTAAATACATTAGGTATTGCGGTCCATGGGGACGTGTATATTTATAAACAGAACAAAATACGAATGCACATGCACATATTTATATACATTATAATTTATAGAATAACCAAAAAATGTCTTTTGTTGCTTTGGAGAGGTTGTGCTGTATTGCTGAGCACTTTGCGGTGTATATATACAATTCACTCATTTTCTGTATTAAATTATGCGCGGCATTGGCATAATACAATTTCGTTGGCATGCATTCTTGTGCTGTCTTATAATCGTACATTTTAATCGGTTTTAAAACTTCTTAAACATCACAACAGCATTGAGAATATTATATAAGATGTAAATTCAAACATCGAAAATATGCAAAATACGTGAAAATCTGGAGTAATAAATTAACAACAATACTACAGTATGCTACGGCGTATGCAGTGGTAAGAGAGTGTTTCTTTCTTCTTGTTTTGTACATTAAATGGTCAACTGTCAGTAAAGGAAATCTGTGTTGATAGGATCCCTGGACGAAGGCTGACTATGTATAAAAGGTTGCATTTCATGTCCATCTTGGGTAACCATTTCTTCCACAGGTTTGACTGTACTCCTCGACGACCAAGCCTCGATAGTTGATTTCCGATCCCTGATTCCGTGACAACAAATTCACTTAAAATCCTCTGACACAAATACCAGATAACTCACATAATTAAAACAAGATAAAATCAATGCCTTTTTTAAACGAAGATTCTAATTCGGAGAAATAAAAAACAAATTGCTTAAGAGTAACGGAAACAAAAAACAGACAAATATAACTAATTAAATTATTGGCCCATTATGCAATTTTAGATTCAGAGCCAGGAGGAGCCATAACTAAGCTTCTAGATCTTGTTGCACGACCCTTTTGCACAAAGTGTATATATTTACTTTATATAATGTAATTAAGAAGTTAAAAAGCAATAGAATATGTTTAAACCAGATACAGAGTAAGTAAAATTAACTCACACCTAGAATAGAAAACTGACCAGCCTCCATGGTCGAGTGGTTAAGGTAGCTGACTCCAAATCACTGTAACCTCTCACTGATAGAGAGTCGTGAGTTCGAGCCCAGTTACCGACCATGGCTCTCTATGAGAAAACGTAGGCAGTTGCTTACAGAAGATGGTAGACTAGTACTGGTCCTTCCCAGGAACGATGATTAGGTGAACTGTCGCGTGATTTCGACTGCTGGAAAAGGGGCGTAAAACTCAAACAAACAAACAAGCTTACAAAACAGAATAGAAAACTGCTTTATATTTAGATCATCACGCATTACGATCAAAATCCATCGTACTTACAATATTAATATTATTCAGATCCATCGTATTTACAATATTAATATTATTCAGATCCATCGTAATTACAATATTAGTATGATTCAGATCCATCGTAATTACAATATTAATATTATTCAGATCCATCGTATTTACAATATTAATATTATTCAGATCCATCGTAATTACAATATTAATATTATTCAGATTCATCGTAATTACAATATTAATATTATTTAGATCCATCGTATTTACAATATTAATATTATTAAGATCCATCGTATTTACAATATTAATATTATTTAGATCTATCGTATTTACTATAATAATATTATTTAGATCTATCGTATTTACTATAATAATATTATTTAGATCCATCGTATTTACAATATTAATATAATTCAGATCCATCGTATTTACAATATTAATATGATTCAGATTCATCGTATTTACAATACTAATATTTTTAATACTGTGGATCAATTTTTGAAATATTCATAGATAAAAAAAGAGATTTCTATGAAAATAAACATTAAACCATTCCCATCTTCACCTAAATACTATCTCTCCCCTTCCCTCTCCCCCACTAATAAAACAAAGGACGACAAAACGCAAGGTCTCGGAGAAATCTTTCTCTGAACAAGTTAAAGGAAAGCTACAAGGAATCGTAGCTAGTTTTGTACACATATATTAAATGTATTCAATGCTTCCTGTCCTCAAAATGTGAGACAGGCTTTTTAGTCTGTATAGTTTTCATTCAGACCAATTTTACTTACAATGTGACATGAATAATGAAGTTTATCAGGCTGAATGTTAATGGTTGACCGTAATCACAATTGTTCATGGCCTTATAAATGTCAGGGAAAGAATTAAAATTTAACCAGACTTGATTTTTATCTGGTTTCCAATTTAATCGACAAGATTCTTCTTTTTAAACCATGATAATCTTTTCTTCCGATAATGATGGACAAGGAATTCGATACGATAAATTGTTAAAGGGAAACAACCTAATCAAGTAAAATATTAAATACAAAGACATAGTTGTTTCCCTTACAATTCTACATTTACCAAGTTGAGATCATAGCAAAACATGGGTGAGCATATTAAACACCTACATTGATTAAATGGCCCAACAATGGCCACTGGCCAGTTTTTGCCAAGTTGCAGGACGCAAGCCGTTAAGATACTGTAAATAAAATTTCCCATTTCACTGTAGGCCTATTCTCAAGCCTGTGAACATCGGCCACCCTTTGGAAAGACAAACTATCGCCTTTATTGACAGGTGGTCTTTTTTCAGAGGTCATTTTTTTCCAAATTATCAATGCACTTATTTTCAGTTCTGTGCATTCGTTTCTTGAATAGAATATGTTTAAACTTAATAATCATTTTTTTAAGTGATGGCCTTTATACACAATAGGCAAGGTGGCCTTTATTCGGAGGTGGCCGCTAGCACCGTTTAAATATGACTTTACATCAGTTGTGTAGCAGTCTGACACTATAAATACACTTTACAAACCGCATAATATGGTACATGTAATACAATAAACAAGTTTTCAAACTCAGTTAACCCTGTGAGCAAAGGACAATATGAGTAATAGCCCTTCATACACAGTTGTCTTTTACTTAGAGGTTGATTGGATCTGTTTTATCAATACATATGATTTTACCATTAATGGCCATTATTCACTAAGCGGCCATTTTTCACACAATAACCTCTTTCATATAGGCCATTATAGGGGCCATTTTTCACAAAGCGGCTATGTTTTACACAGTAGCCTCTTTCACGTGGTGGCTTATATGGCACAGGCGGCCAATATTCCAGACTTCACTGTATTGTGAATATTGAAGTTATTGATGATAATCATGCATTAGAAATGTTTAATTATTTATGATTATACATCCAGGTAACAGTTTCAATTTGCTACGTATCAGTGAGTTTCGGCGGTCGATACTTCAATCTATTACAACAACTGCAAAGCAACTGCATTAGCAAGACATGTCTTTTTATTTGAATTCAAATTTAAGCATTGGATTATTTCTAAAGTTAGATCAAGAGTGTAACCAAAGTAAACAAGCAACAGGATGGTTGCCTTTAAAATTTGTCGAACCAAACGTTGTATGACCTTGACAATTCAGACTATTAAATAGACGAGTAAATAATTCACACTTGGTATATAACCAGAAATTGACTCCGGATGGTTTTGAACAAAGTTTTTCAACCACTTTAACAAAATTGCCTCAGTTAAATTTTAGTCAATAAATTATTCGAACAAATGTTAAAATGTTAAAACAATAGAGTGATTAATGTCGAGTATACTAGGAATTGTTAGGAATTACAGGAGACAGTACTACTTGCATTTTGCTAATACGTAACGAAACGAAAAAAAAAACATTTGAGAGGAACATAGATAGATAGAAAGTTTATTTTGGAAAATAAGTCATTATGCCTAACATACCACATGAGTATATACAGTGTGGTCATATACATGTATCTATACAATACATGAACATTTACATGTAACGAAACGAAAAAAAAACATTTGAGAGGAACAAAGATAGATAGAAAGTTTATTTTGGAAAACTAGGCATTATGCCTAACATACCACATGAATGTATACAGTGTGGTCATATATATGTATCTATACAATACATGAACATTTACATGTCTATATAACAATTCAAGAACAGTAGTAACATAAATAGACAAAGACAAAGATAGGGTTTTATTCATGTTAATATAGATAACACATATACGTGCAATGATAAATAACAAAAAATATTTGCAAGTGCAGGAATTCGTTTGCTTAAGAGTTAACCCCTATGGCACGAATTGGTTTACTAATTTGCTAATCACAAAAGTAATTAGCTGCACATGTACCCTGTTATACCCCCAAAATGAAGAGAACTACATTTCAATTCGGCTCTATGATTTTACTACCCCGTTTAAAACATGTAGTGCATGAACGTCATAAATCATATAATTGCTAGGCTGGTTGCACAGCAATGATTTAGATTGTTGTTAAAATGCCTTTGAAGTGAACAGAAGAATGACGAACTAGAAAGTAAAATTGGAAGAGCGTATAGGATTTTATGGCAGTTTTACGACTGTTTGTTTTTAATTAGAACCAAGCTCTGTATGTTGGTTGTTTTTTATACAGAGACAAAGGACGATCGTGTATCATTTTATAGTTAAGTGCATTAATTATCTAGAGGGGCGACAGTTTTCCGTTACGAAGCTACATGTATTCTACATTTCATCCGTTCATGCATGTATTACAGCGTGTCACTACAACATACAAAACATAATCAAAACTCTGAAGGTTCTGTCGTAGTTCGGAACAACAAAGCAGTCAAAAGTTTCTTTGTAGGTTAAGGTACTGGGCTGAGTGTTGGAAACCGAACGTGCGTGAGACCAAAGTGCTACACTTTACTTTTCTACACCCGTCATGCAGTTGTTAAAGTTGTTCCCGTTCCATGCGCTTTCAGTACTTTGATTTATATTCACCAAAAGTAGTTCAGCAATTAGCTACAGTCAGCATTATCTGCCCCCTTGTATACTCAAATTATGCAGAATAAAATATATCATAAATGAAGACATGCTCGAAGAAAATGTTACACGTTTTAAACATTAAAATTCCCGATTAACCACTTTTTCAAATATCTGGCGGAAGGTTAATGGAAGCTAATCGGTATGCAGGAAAATTAAATCGGCCGACTGTTGAGAAATGATCTTAACTTTGAATTCGTACCGAACAACAAAAATCACCAATCAAATCTTTTACCAATAAGATCGAAAAATTTCTCGTTGTGTGGTTTGAAAAACGACTTCAATGTTGCCGTTGTTTCTGGTCGTAGCTTCCTCATAACAGCACGACCGTGGTCGCTGCTATAGCAATATACCTTATCTTTATTCAAACAGTAAAAACCTTTGTCTTTGACAAAAGTAAAGAAATTGTTACTAAACACAGGTTTAAGATTTAGAAAAGTTTCAAATCTCTTCAACACACCAACTGGGTCGTTTTTGAACTCATTCGCGCCTATTATCATAATTTGTTCTAGTGGGAATAGTTTCAGGTACCTCTCAAGTCCAACATGATACAGAGACAGGTCTAGGTCATGATTTATTTCTACCTGACCATCAGTTTCATTAACAAACTCATTATCCATTGCCGGTACATCCTGTGGTTTATATATAAACCTTAGTTTGTGTTGAGCATTTTGTAGGTAATGAAATGAAAATCCGGATATCATTCTAGCGATAGGCTCTCGAACGATAAGAACCATTTTCAAATCTGGATTGAATGTGTGCAACGTCTCAGGCATACCCGTTCGAAGCAAATAATCATCAGTTTTCGCGACGGCAACCTGATCGGAATATGAACAAGGCATTGGGTGCTTTTTTTCGCGAGCCATTACTTGCATCCTTTTTGATTTATCACTATGAAACATTTCCGGAGGAGCCAATGCTGGTTTCAGTACAATATTTGGATGTAGCGACGAAAAATCGACAAATTCCTGCGTACCACTTTTTTCAACACCAAGTATAACACATTTCGGTTCTCTTAATACACATTTCTCTCCTGTTTTGTTATCGTACAACTCAAAGTGAGTTTTCAACAATTCCTTATGCAACACATCAATGTCATACACGAGATATTTTGTCTTTGTAGAATTTTTGTTTGCATCAATATCTTCGCCCATGGCTTCAGTGTTAACAGGTACCACTTGATTTCGTTCAAAAATCGTTTTAGTCTCGATCATTTTATTTCTAACTCCATGAGTTTTTATATCAGCGCTGACAATCGGTCTCCATGTATCGTTGGTCAGACAAGAACTGATTATTAAAACCAAAATTATCGCAAGAATATTGAAGAAAAATATTGCCAATCTTTTTGCGTTATTTTCCATCATTTTTTCGTGTCTCAACAGAAAATAATAAATAATTTTCAACACACATTGAAAGAGAGGTCCGTATTTATATAAGTTGTTACCGACGGTGGTAGCCCTCTTGTATTTGACTCCTTACAGAAAATACGGCAAATAGTAGTGTTATTGATTTCTATTACCTATACATACATCTCTAAATGACCTTTTGAAATTGCTATTGAATGTGTACAAAGTATGAACTCCATTGATGTGTGCGACTAATACATTGGTGTCTTAGGCGTAAATAAAAGTTGTTTATATCTCGTTAACCGGCCTATCCTATTTTTACCTCGCGACCCAAGACTTATTACTGAAGAACGGTGCATCCATTTTCCCATTTTTTAACGTTTCCCCTAGCTTTCAAAAGCAAGCAAAAAAGGAAAATCTTATCCTAACCCCATCTTACCAATTTTTAATGATATATATATGATAATAGAACAATAGCCAAAAATCACGTTCAAGGGCAGATGTTTTTAGTATCATAGTTATGCTTTAATCATGCAACGTTTAAAATAATTATGTTCATGTGTTTTCATTCTGACTACTAGTATACGTCTATTTGAGGCCATCTATACATGAAAGTCACATTTCTTCTCCGTTATCGATGGTATTTTTGCTCACAGGTTTGATTTAATGGACCAGTATAACTAGACAGAAGCATTGCATAGCAGAACCATATACGACCGAAGGTATATTTGATACTGTAAAATCATTATTTTTGGGGTAATTTTCGTGCATGCCTATGCATGTTTTCATTTAACCACGGAATTTCAGGCGCACGAATAGGCGCTTAAAGAGGTACAGAGCGGACATGAAATAAATCATATTTGACCTTGACCTGGAGCCTTCCGAAACATGCACTGTACATGTCGCCTTGATGGGGTGAATATTTGAGTAAAGTTTCTTCAAAATCCTTCGCAGGCTTAAAGTGCGGACACAAAATTGCTAACGGACGGACGAACGGACGAACGCCAGCGCCATAACATAATATGTCCCTTCGGGAGCATGAAAATCAACATTTGAATGCATACCTTGCAATAACTTATTCATACTGCGTGACTAATGCTTTGAGGTGGACACAACTTGGCAGAAGCTTTTGGTATTTCTCGACCGACCCTTAAGTCTTCAGACGCCGATATCCGAAATAACAATACAGAAAAAGAAAGCTGTTAAATTCATATCACCTTTCGTTCTAAATCGAACTGGTCTAAATAGCGAGGTGATCTTATTAGTGCAAATAAGGCATTGTTGTACTTTGATATTATTCACTTGTGTAGACCTTGAGGAAAATCTAAGCGAACAGTAAATTCTTCACGTTTTCGTTTCTTCCTGATTAATGTACGATACAGATTAAAACAAGTTCTAAGCCATCTGATTGGAAAAGGAGAAATGAGCGTCAACACGCCACCAAGACCTTCGTTAATCCGATCAATTAACTTCGGCATTAATGACTGCAAACAGCAATCAACAACACTTTTTGACGCCTTTATTATGACAGCCAACAAGAAAATGTCACCTTCACAAACAACGCGTCAGTTATCGACCAATTAAAGCAACTCCACTGTTGCTATTGGCAACCGTCCTGAAATGTATCAACAGTATGATTATATAATGAATTTGTCTACCCGATTATTCAAATTAAACCATGCATGGCCGACAATATGATGCAGTATCTATGCTTGCCATATTCTCTAGATAATATTCTGTTGAATTAACTCGAATATACCATAATAACATGGACTAGAAATCTAAACATTTTAGTTGTAAATTTCACGAGTTTATAACCAGTATAAAATGCAAACATTTGTAGAATTAAATGTATAACAATGCGGCTGTAATACCCCCTTTTTGGACGCGGGATTCGGGCCATTTTTAGGCAGTACTCGGGACTGAGTAGCGAAACGGGACGCAGGACTCACATTTTTTTCAAATAGAACGCGGGACACACTCATTAAATATGGAGGAGTGCGGGACTCAATGGAACAAAAATAAAAGGGACGAAGGACTCGTGGGGAGGGGGTATTACAGCTCCACCAGGGGACCGGAAACTATACACGAATGTTGATTCGATCTGTTGCTATGGGTTGGATACTGCAAAGCACGCCCATGAAAGCTTCGTCACGTAAATCGAGAGAAATACAAAATGTACAACATACGAGGGTTGTCCTATGTATGTAAACTCCGAAGTATTTTATGATAACTGAATGATAATGTGTATAGACAAACTACTATTTGTATTCTATATATGTTAAAAATTGAGAAAAAAACGCTAAATAAAAAAAGTCAAATAAAACAGCTGAAACGGAGAATTGCGCACCAAATAACGTCTGCCTAAAACCCGCTGCCACGACGTCATTTCCTGTAAAAATCACAACCCTCGTATGTAACAAAAAATACTTACACTATTTCACAGATTGGGTACCCAATCTGTTCGTAACAATAACCATCATGCCAGTTGAAATCATCGTATCCATTCAGGGCGACACAATCTTCATTGTTGCTAGGTGACGTATTTTCTAGGAAATTGGGATCTCTGTACATTAATTCTACATTAGGACCGACCCACTTCCAAATTCCTTCGATATCAACGTCACTAGCACCAATCCAAAAAGCTGTCGAATTTCGTCGTGCATTTCCTGAAATGAAAATCAAGCTATACAATAATTACTGAATTGATGCCAAAATACAATTAGTACGCCCGTTGAAATTATCAGGTGAAAATTGGATTGGACATGATGAAGTTAGCGAGAAGACACCAGGTCTATTTCATTTATCATTTCCTAATCAAGCGCAATAATTCAAGCGTGCCGGGGGCGATTTTGCTTATAATCGAATAAACCAAGCCAACAAAGCAAGCACCATACAGTCCATAGAGCAGTCAGCTAGGCCGATACCAACATTCTCACAACGACACAAAGAAAAAAATGCAAAATACACAATACCCGTTACCACTGAAACATTGCTGATTTATATGGTAAACTGGTTCCCGTTAACTTGTGTGTACCTTAGGAGCACTGCAACATGGAACGGGAACCAGTTTAATTCATATGGGTGTTACGCCCATGCACATGGACCATCTGCATAAATACATACATGTTTATAGTTACACATAAACACTATGTCAAGGTCAGTGTGACCAAGATAAACTCAAATACATAATACAGGAATGGACATCATACAATACCATGTACAGTCAAGCCTGTGTTAGCGGTCACCTCCGAACAAAGGCCTCTTAATTAATGAATGAAGGCACTAAATTAAATAACCTTTCCATTAAGGCCACCTGTAAAAAAAAGAAGGTACAGTATAACCTCTCCAGAGCGGCCCTCTGTACAACAACAACCTCTCTATAACAACACCTTAAACATTTCCCTAAACTGATATTTACTATAGATTTATCCTCTGTAGAGCAACAACCTCTCTATAACAACACCTTAAACATTTCCCTAAACTGATATTTACTATAGATTTAACATCTGTAGAGCAACAACCTCTAAACAACAGCCAATATTTGCAGCTCCCCCAGGGTGTTGCTCTACAGAGGTTTTACTGTTAATGATCCTGATACACTGAACCGGACTAAGCGCTTGATAATATTTTACCATATTTAATCCTGGGATCCACTGATACAATTTCATTTACTTTAACTCACCAGCATCGACTAGTTTCCTAGCAAACGATTTCAGGAAAATATTTTCGCGTTCTGTTTCAATAACAACCAAATCACTGTTGTGGATTTTGCAGAAAGTCTGTAATGATCAATTAAATAATAAATTAAAAATAATAGTAATAAAAAAGTTATAGCCGTAACAATAAGTAATGTAATAAATAAATAATAGTAAACTTGAAATAATAAATTATAAATGAAATAATAAATTAGTAATAAAAGTTATCATGGATAAAATAAAAAATAAATAAGTAATAAACTAATAATTCGGAGTAAAAATGAATAGAAAAATAAATAAATAATAACAAAAAATAAGATTAGCCATAAATAAAATAACACATAATAATAGTAATAATAAATAAAATGAGAAATAGATAAAATAAATAAAATATTCAAAAAGTGATATATTTAATAATGATAAAATATAAAGGGATTTACAGTCAAAGCTTGCTTAGAAACAGCTTTGATATTAACCTTCCTCATTATAACTAACGACTACTAATTTGCGATTTAAACATTTCAGTTTCAATCCAACCCATTGATGGAATCATTTTAATCTCGAGGCAGTTCTTTGACAATTTGTTTTCGGCGCGCATGAATTTTGATGCGGACCAAAGTACTGCGTTTTTCTACATCCACCATGCAATCGTTAAACTAGTTCCCATTCCATGTTGCAGTGTAAGTCTATGTAAGTCCAGTTTCCTAGAGTACTTTCAGTACTTCGATTAAAATTGACGTTTTATTGTAAATGAAGTAACACACAGTCACGATCAGAAAACGAGACCTTTTCAATGTGTGGGTGGGGCTATATGATGTCATCATCTCTAAGCAGAGTTGTCGCTCGTTATCTCTCCCATACACGTGTTAAACTGGTTCCCGTTCCATGTTGCAGTGCACCGCACACGTCAACGGGAACCAGTTTATACACGTGTATGCCGAGACGTGACGAACGACAACTCTGGATAGAGATTGTGACGTCATATGTCTTATATGAAAATGGAACTGCAGTGAATTATTTCGCTTCTAAAAAAATATAATCTACATGTGGTTTAAAATATTATAGTTTTTTGGGGAATTGTACATACTACAGCCTCTGGCCAATTCATTCTGTGTTCCTTGTAATACATGTAGCAAGATCCTTGGTACGGTAACCAGCCATCCATACAGCATGTTGTCCTGCAATCTGAGGCAGATCTAGAGATAGTCTGGTTCCCGTCGTACTATAGTACGAAGTGACAAGGGGCAGGTAATCCAGACTAATCTTGAGCATCTACAGTGAAACTTCAATGATTTTGCTTGGTGGGTTTTGGGGCGGTAGTATTTTGTAGAAGAGGGGATTTTTAATGTCTTTTTTCTAGCAGAATTCATCAAGTATCATCAAGGTGGGACCAAATAATTGGGACTTATTAAATTATCACGAAGTAAAATTTATTGAAGACCCGCCACAGTGGTCGAGTGGTTAATGTAGCTGACTTCAAATCACTGTCATATGGAACAATTTTGGTCAATTTCCGTAAGTAGTCTCCCTTTCGAGATCGAGGTGATTAAGCTGATACCAACTATTGGATTGTTTCCCTTTAGGTCATCTGATAGAACACATGATACTGGTCAAAATTTACTGTGTCACCAATATAGCCCCAGGAAATTGATAGGCAATAAAACCGCGGGTGGTATTATACAAGCTTGTAATATACGTAATTATCTGTGTATGAACATCGATAGTATAATGTACAACAGAGAAAATGCCAGCGTAGTTGGCAAGTAAAAGATGGTAATGCAGTTATAGAAAAAATATTATTTTTTTATTGAATTTTTTAAAATCCGAAAATCCTTGACTATATTAATTTGGTTGTTAATAGTGTTATACAGCACGAAAACCAATTTTCTTATTCACTAATAGTACAAGTACTCGAAAACGAAAGTTTGTATGCATGTAAAATTTAATATAATTTATTTGTTGCTTATTGTGTCTTAGCCATAAAATGAGTAAAACATTGATATATTAATATGTCGTGTATGACTTTAAAATAGAAAGACAATTCGGATTTTGATCCATTAATTTACACTGGCTGTGTGAATAAGAATATTTAAACATAACCTAAATAGTCTAGAACAAAGATCGATGTAACGGTTGTAATTGTATCTTGAAAAATTTCCTCAAAGTCAAAATCCTTCTCACTTCACCCGTATGTGAAAATATGAGGAACATAATGTACAAACAATGGTATAAAACTCTTAACAAAATCAAAATACTGTCTATCAATATTTACATGATGCTCAATATAAAAAATATCTAAATAAAAAATTATCGCTTTTTAAATGGCGTATTTCGCACCTTTTCTCGAAACAATAACCAGAAGACCTGCTCAATTCTAATTGCATTAAAACTTTTAATCGACAGATAAACGATATTATGTATAAAGTTAACTATAGTATTGCTATTTACATGTGTATGTCAGTTCGTACTAAAATAAAGCGCAGAAACAATCATGATGAATAATAAAGATTTTGGTACATTTATTAAAATTAAATATTAGAACTGTACGTATCATATACACTCGTTTAATTATTTAAAAATATAATGCTTTTAAGTTTTTACCCAAAAAAATTAGAAAATTTCTGTTTAGAATGATTCACTCTTGAGATATTTACTACCGCTGTAGAATTTGTATTAACTTTATAAAAAATACTCAAAACTTTCCTTACAGTGACGCCATAATTGTCTACTGGAATCATCAATTTACAATATCTTATCTTATTACAATAGAATTATGGAACTGAAATTGTATTTTAGACTTAAGTATAACAGCTCATCGCCACTACAACATACACAAAACTAAGAGTACATGAAATAAATTTAATGCAATTATTTAATAAATAACAATTCAGTACATGTACAATGGAAAGAAATATTAGATCGTATCAAGGGCATATATATATATATACATACATATGTATATAAGTCCTTGATAGATATAGCAAATAAATACGGAATTATCACATTTTTTATTGATATATTGTTTCATGCATCTTTTCAAATTCACAAGAACTTATATTTACGTCTACAAGGGATTTTCTACCATAAAGCTGTTTAAGGATATATTTACATTCCAATGTGTATAAGCCACCCGCTGTGCTAAATTTGTACACGCATCGGTAAACATCGGCCAAACGGAAATTACCGAAGATCGAGCTCAAACGAAAGCAATATTTGTCAAAACATGGTGTTACAAATCGTTAAAAATACTGTACAAGATGTATATTTATTTTATTTTGGTTTATATCATTTTACGGGAAAAGAATTTCTCTAAAATGTCATATGTGGTAATTTATTGGCAACTTATGAATTGTTTGTCAATTTTTAGTCTGAAATTTGGCAAAAAATCATTTTCTTCAATATTTACATAGAACATAGAGTAAATTTTTAACCGTTTTACCTATTTCATACAAGTGCAAAAATACTGCCCAAGATAGATAGTTATTTTAAATTAAATTACACCATTTGAAAGATAATGATTTTATCTACAATGTCATATGTGGTAATTTATTGGCATTTACCGAATAAAGATTTTAAAGCAAGTTTTAAATTATTTCCCTATATAATCTATACAGAGTTGAAATGGGCAATTGTTATCTGATTGTGGTTTATCGAGTCATTTCAAGGGAGATAACAACATCGATTAAGACGATTATTGGTTCAGTATTGTTCCATATGATCCTTTCACTGATAGAGCCGGGTCGTGGGTTCGAGCCCCGCTACCGACCATGTCTCTTTATCACGGTAAGAAAGCAGTTAGTTCTTCCCAGGAACGATGGTTAGGTGAACTGCCCACCTCATATGACTCTAACTGTTGAAAAGGGGCGTAAAACCCGATGAACAAAGTGTTTTTTTTTTGTACAGTAGAACACGATTACAGTGAACGAAGTAATCAGTTTTTCTTGATCATGTTCTTCTTCGTGTGAATATAATGGATAAAGTGAAATATTGATATAAATAAATATTTATTAGGGTCTCAGGTATTTACCCCCTTTATTTATACCCATATTATCCAGACCACCTCTTATTCGGACCCCTGCTTATTCGGACCCCGCTCATACGAACCCCCGCATATTCGGGCAAGACAGAAAGCCATAAATGCTGTAAGTTTTACTATTAAGTGAAACAATTTCTTTCGGACAATACATTGAAGACAAAATATGTTATATAATTTACAAGAAAATCCCAGAAAACATTTTATTTAGTAAGCGCACCTTTTACTGACGGAAAATTTCTGTTTATTTTTACAACATAATCGTGAAAAATGTATCAACAAAGGCACAATAAGATGAAAAAAGCATGTATTTGAGTTTAGATGTAAACTAAAGGAGACTCGGTCACATGGTTTTGAACTACTTTTCAGACGTTGATAGAACTGTATATGAGGGATAACGAACGACAACTCTGGATTGAAATTAATACATGACGCCTTACCTGCTTTGTGGAAGCTTATCACCAACGTAATAAACACAAACGTCCAAAGAAGCAGATTCATGACTCGTGTATATGTTCTAAATGTTAAAAGTCACGTGGTAATCGTCATTTTTCTAGGTCACGTGATTACCGCCATTTTTTTAGTCGTGAGTTGATAAGATTGAGCAGACATACGATAAGCAGTAAATATTGTGTAACTTAATGTTACGGTGATAAGAAGGTGGTACATTGTAACCCTAGAGTTTGATATTTCTAATACTTTGTATCTATATCACGAATGCCCTGATTTGTCAACTTTTTCAACTTTGGTAGACACAATATTTACAATGAATGTGTATGACCTCATGGATTTGGACAAGTTCAGTTATGGGTGGAATCGGACTACACTTCAAGAGTTATGAGCCCTTGGATTAGAAAATTTCTACGTTTTAGCTTGTTTAACAGTATTATACCTTCATTGTTGGTTTTGATCTCAAAATCTACGTAACAATGAGTTTTACGAGATGGAAACTATATTACCTGGTCATTAATTATTGGCCTTGGTTCTCAGGTGAGCGATAAAGGGTCATCGTGGACCTCTTGTTTATAAACTGGTTCCCGCACAATGTTGCAGTGTGCCAAAGCAGTCAACCAGGCTCAACCTGCACCTACACATTGTTATATCCTCTTTGCTTGCGTTACAGACATTTAAGGGATCAAGAAATGAAGTCAATCAGGCGGAAAACATGTTATCTCAGTTGATCCGAAAAAAAACCCAGATATCACTATAATTTTTGGATCGTTGATAAGACTTTAGTATGTCCCAACTTTTCTGTTATCTATAAATTCGGGTTTATACGACAGTTGATTCCCCTAACCAGTTTTCCATAGATTGTATTCTACCATTACACACCGACCCTTCCATAAGCAACTGCTCCAAATGTGTAGGAACATTGACATCGACGTGAAATTTTCATGGAAGTATCTGACCTGTTGGGGTTACTAAATCCAGTGCACTAACCACTGAACTACGCCCGCGGCCCAAAATATTTAGTTCGTTTATAAAGTTCGTTTAATTTGCTTTACGTTGGGACATTAATATCCTCTCATCAGTAAAACTGACAATGCAAATACCAATGTCAATAAAAAGACGAATTAAATATTCAAGAATAAATAATTAAATTGCATATTTACATTAACAACAAACTGGGCTATTATCTTGGACCCAGCAACAAGACATAAATAAAAAAAACCGACCCATTAATAAAAGAGAATCATCTACCGTACAACATTAGTGAAGTCCATTACTATTTTTTCTGTTCGCACTACAGTACAACCTCTGTAGAGCAACACCCTGTTGGATCTGCAAATGTTGGCTGTTAAATTGTTTAGCGGTTGTAGCTCTACAGAGGTTATATTTATAGTAAATATAAGCTTAGGGAAATTTTGAATGTGTTGTTATAGAGAGGTTGTTGCTCTACAGAGGACTGCTCTGGAGAGGTTGTACTGTATTTGTGATTAAAAATAAAAAAAATATCACAAAGATAATTATTCAAGAATCAATGATGCATTTAGCATAGTTATATTAACTCACAAATACATAATTTGCATATTCAAAAATCTTTTATCAACTACATTGACATAACATATTAGTAAAATCCATTTATTTTTTCTGTTTACTTGTATTTTTGTATTACTACATGATTTATTATAATTTAATGGTTCTAAACATCGTTTTTGCTTCTATACGAAAATACAGTCAATTGCTTCACATGTTCTATTATCATCATAGATCTGATGTTGTAAAACGTTTTTAGTTGTACTAAAACTTGATTGAGCGTTCATTCTTTTTGTACCCTGCTTGATACGCTATGCTGTGACTGTAAACTGGTTCCCGATCCATGTGCAGCCAGAGTCAACGTACACAAGATGCCCAACCTGCAGATTATGATTTTCGCCAAAAGCCCACAATTTCCGTAGACGAAGGTAAATAATTGAGTTTAACAGAATGATTGTTGAATCGTACTTTTCCAAACATTTAAAGTGTAGCTTTAATCAAAGTACTGAATGTTCCGATGGAAACTGAACTTAAATAGACTTGCACTGCAACATGGAACAGGAACTACTTTAACAATTGTATGGCGGATGTAGAAAAACGTAGTACTTTGGTCCGCACCAAAATTCATGGGCGCCGTGCGAGTGACGGCCGTGGAAAGCTGAACTACCGTTCAATGTTATTGATCCGTCTTTGTATATCAATGTATCATTTGCTTGCAACTTGAAAATACCACTTAATAATTTACAGGAATTACCAAGAGATAGGACACTTTTCCTTAATTCTGTTGTAATTTAATTTCGTAGTACAAAATTTACTCGTAAACGACATCGCCAATCAAGTCTTTTCCAAATAAGATCGAAAACGTTTTCATGGTATGGCTTTAAAAAACCTGAAACTTCAGAATACAAATACATGAAAGATTATTAAGGATTGGGAAATATCACGATAATTAATGTGGTTTCAACAACAGAAACACATATTCACTAAATAACTGTTTTGCCAGCGTTTTGGCCTGATCGTCACTATCAAGACATAACAATGAAATAATAAAATAACGGACGTAACGTCGCAGAAAATTATCATGACGTAACGTCCATACAACATTTTTATAAACGTCAATAACCGTCACCTGGTGTCTTTTACAAAATTTGATAGTCTCAAATTGTTTCAATTTTCATGCTTTCATGCATGTATTACAGTGTCACAACAACACGGGCAATATAAAAATCACCAATAAAATCTTTTACCAATAAGATCGAAAAATTTCTCGTTGTGTGGCTTGAAAAACGACTTCAATGTTGCCCTTGTTTCTGCTCGTAGTTCCCTCATAACAACACGACCTCTGTCGCTTCCATAGCAATAAACCTTATCTTTATTCAAACAGTAAAAACCTTTGTCTTTGACAAAAGTAAGGAAATTGTTACCAAACACAGATTTAAGATTGAGAAATGTTTCAAATCTCTTCAACACACCAACTGGGTCGTTTTTGAACTCATTGGTTTCTATTATCATGATCTGTTCTAAGGGGAAAATTTTCAGGTATCTCTCAAGTCCAATATGATACATAGAGAGATCTAGTTCACGGTTCATTTTTACCTGACCATCAGATTCATTAACAAACACATTATCCATTGCCGGTACGTCCTGTGGTTTATATACAAATCTTTCTTTACGTTGAATTTGTTGGAGGTAATGAAATGAAAATCCGGATATCATTCTAGCAATAGGCTCTCGGACGATAAGTACCAACTTCAAATCTGGATTGAACGTGTGCAGCGTTTGGGGCATTTCTGGTCGAAACAAATAATCATCAGTTTTCGCGACGGCAATCTGATCGGAATATGAACATGGCATTGGATACTTCTTTTCGAGAGCCATTACTTGCATCCTTTTTGATTTGTCACTATGAAACATTTCCGGAGGAGCCAAGGCTGGTTTCAGAACAATGTTTGGATGTAGTGACGAAAAATCCACTAATTCCTGCGTGCCACTTTTTGCCACACCAAGTATTACACATTTAGGGTCTCGTAATACACATTTCTCTCCTGTTTTGTTATCGTACAACTCGAAGTGTGTTTTCAACAATTCTTTGTGTAACACATCAACGTCATACACAACAGATCGTGTCTCGATGGAAATTTTATTTACATCACTATCTCTGCCGTTGTCTTTAACCTTCACGAGTTCCATTTGTTCTACATGTTGTTTAGAAATAGTTTTATTCTCAATTGTCTTGCTTCTTATAGGAAGAGTTGTGATAACAGCACTGGAAGTTTGCCTCCATACATCATTTTTTAAATTAGAACTGATCATTAAAACTAAAATTACCGCTACAATGTTGAAAAAAAATAATGCCCACCATTTCGTTTTATTTTCCATCATTTTCATGTCTTAAATACAAAATAGCGTAGCTTAAAAACAGATTCATAAGAAACAGTATTTTCCACGAATGACAGCCCTGCATAATTTGATAAAATATTTGATAAACAGATGTTTGTTATTGATTTTCTTCACTATCTATTGCGCCGCGAATTGATCTTTTGACATGATACATAATTAAATAAGTAATGATAACCACTGAGAATTTGAGCCTATAAAATATTAATGTCATAAAATTTGCTATTACTATGCTGCACAATAAGGTTATAATCAAGTCATGGGATATAAAACACACATGGCATGTCCCGTAATTTGTTGTTGGTGTTTGTTCACATGTTTAAATTTTTCATTAATAGAAAAACTGCATCTGATTCATACGTTGTAATACATACTGCGTTACCGATGCATTAGGGCGGGCAAAACATAATAGTCGCGTTTTGTTCCCAAATCTACAATATTTACCTCCCTTTTTTAATTTTGCGGCCATGACGGTCAACTTTGATGGCGAATTTATTATGTGCTTAATCAGAAAAAACAACTCAATTTACAAAAGATAACTTATCATGAAGGTGTTAAGACAATGTAGTTGTCACATATAAATATCCTATATTTAGAATTATCAAAGCAAAAATATAAAAATCTTCAATCAATAATTGTCGAATTTGCCATCAATGATGGCCGCCAATTCAAAACAAGGGAGGTAAATATTGTAAACTTGGGAAATATGTATAACCCGACCGACCTACATATTTTCGCACCGACCCGGTTAACGGCAGAATCGGAATAGGAATAAACAATGTTATTTTGGATCACGTAGCCCCAGAAAAGTTGTTTGGACAAACGTGAAAAAGAAAGACACTTGTTATGTGTACATTGTATTTTGTGTATAGTTCATTGTCGAAAATATTCAATGAAGAAATTTTCAACACTCAAATGATCAACATCAATTTCATCCGATGACCTGCATGCCATTGTTACCAGTCGATGTTCTGGAATAAGTGAAGAAATGACAAATGATATAAAAGCAGTCTGATGCATATACGAGTATGGACACTGAATATCAACATCTTAGAGCGATTTACAATACATCACAACACCAAAAACAACTTATAATACATAACATCACATAAGAATACCTTACAATTAATTGGAAAACATAAGAATGCCTTATTATACAATGGAATACATAAGAACACCTTACAATACATTGTAACACATTAGAATACCTTACAATAAATTATAACACATAAGAATACCTTGCAATACATTGTAACACATAAGAATACCTTACAATAAATCACAACACATAAGGGCACCTTACAATACATTAGAGCACCTTACAATACTTTATAACACATAGGAGCACCTTACAATACATTATAACACATAAAAGCACCTTACAATACATTGTAACATATATGAATACCTTACAATAAATCACAACACATAAGGGCACCTTACAATACATTAGAGCACCTTACAATACATTATAACACATAGGAGCACCTTACAATACATTATAACACATAAGAGCACCTTACAATATATTGTAACACTTAAGAATACCTTACAATAAATCACAGAACATAAGGGCACCCTGCAATACATTAGAGCACCTTACAATACATTATAACACATAGGAGCACCTTACAATACAATATAACACATAAGAACACCTTACAATAAATTATAACACATAAGGGCACCTTACAATACATTAGAGCTGCTTACAATACAATATAACACATAAGAATACCTTACAATACATTATAACACATAAGAGCACCTTACAATACATTAGAGCAGCTTACAATACATTATAACACATAAGAGCACCTTACATTACATAACAACATATACGAGCACCTTACAACACATTAGAACGCTGTTTTACACCTAGTGTTTTACAATGTAATACAACACCGAAGACCAACATCCAAACTAACATTGTAGAAAACCTTACAACACGAAACAAACAGACAGAACATTTATACATGTATTGATCAACGTACAGTAGAGAGAACAACTGAAGAACATGTTAAAATGCATAAAATAACTTATACCGTACACCCCCGAAAACCGGACTATTTTCCAAGTCTCATTTTACTCGGAATTCATCTAAAATCTAGTCCAGGACCGGAAAGGTTCGGTTTTAGGGGGTTTACAATACATTACAACATCACTTAGTACCGTACAGTTCGTGACAACACTCAGTACTACATAGCACACTATAAAACTTGAAAACCACAGTTACTCTACAAGTTACCACAAAGTTTAGTAGTAGTAAACATTCTGAACATTTTACCCCCCCCCCCCCCTCAAAGAAAAAGAAAATAGGAAACGCACATAAGACCACTATGAAACAAGCGCAGAAAAACTAAATAGGAAATGAATGAACAAAGATCTTTATACAGAATATTTTGCATGTGCAAATTGGTAAGTTGGTTGGCCTACCTGCTGAAACGTACAGTAAGAGGCATGTCACTCCAGACAAATTGTAAGTCCCAGTTCTTTTATCAGTGCGTAAACCATGAACATATATTTTGTAAATATGTGTTGGATTGTAAATACATGTACCTTATCTCACATAACGGGTATCCAATTCTTTCTTCACACTCACCATCATGCCAATTAAATTCATACGCACCATTCAAAGCTAAACAATCTTCCAGATTATCTGGGTCGTTGTTTGGCTGTGGTTTAGTGCTTCTGTAAGGCAAGTATACAAAAGTAAATGTAAACGTCACCCCTGTTGACAGGCCCAGCCAACTTAGCTTATGAGACATTTATCTTTTGTGCGCACAGTACCTCCCGTATCACTTCTCTTATTGCCGGAAGCCTGGCTACGATGGTTCTACGGTTACCGTTATTTAAGATGCCAGCGGACCACCAACCGACCGCATCAATTCTAATCAAGTCTCAACTGGGGTTCGAACCTTCGATGCTGCTCCTAACCTTAACCACTCGCTCACGGTTGCGGTATATATAAGAATACAGGTAAACCTGTGAACATAGGCCACCCTTAGGAAAGACAAAATAATGCCTTTATTGCCATGTGGCCTTTATTCAGAGGTCATTTTGTTTTGAATAATCAATGACGCTTTTTTAAGAATGACCTTTATTTACAGTTTATGATGTTGCTGTACATTTCTCCCTCCCCTTTAAACACAAATCAGTTTAAAGCTTTGGTGTACCCAGACCTAAAAGGTTATAAAACTTGAGAACTATCTCTAGGCTAAAATGACAATTCTGTTCTAAAATTATTGAGTTGATTAATGTTGAAATACTTATTTAGATCATTTATGCCATAAGACACACGTATCAACAACATCATTATTCTCTGATTATAATTAGCTTAGAAAAACAGTGGAGCCACTCTTCAACGGTCAACAACCGAATATCAAGACAAGATAAGAGATTTGAGATCGGAGACCGATCTCAATTTTTGCAACCTTGGCCCAGGGATTTGATATTAGATGAGTATCTGTACTTAGCCGAACATTTCTAAAAATAAGGAAGTGAAAGTTTTGACCAATTTGTTGCTGATACATATTTGTTCTTAAAGGATTGGTAACGTACGACAGGTCCCATTCCGTGTATGATACCTCCTCGTCAGTTGACACCCACTTCCAAATACCTTCGATGTCACTGTCGCTTGCTCCGAGCCAAAATGCAGTAATATTCCTCGCTCCTGAATCTACAAAAATGTCAAATTTCAAGTGCTTGTTTCTGATTGGCTGAATCCGAACTCCGAATGGGAATTGACCAATGAAAACATTCGGTATGTAGACGGGTCTCCGAATTTTGTAACATGTCTCGTTTTGTGAGATAACAGGCATTGTACATGTATATAACATACACTGTTTGTGAAATATATCTTTCGAATCTACTACAATTGTCAGGATAACATTGTAGGCATTTTCTTTAGTAATGGGTTTTGGAGACCGGATATTAATATTGCAATCATAAAACTGATTTCTAACAAATACATTCTCCTAAAATAGAAATTTGCAACTACTGGGGTCAGGGAAGTGCATTAAACTCTGCAAAACCGTATCTCTCCCGGAATGGGTCATAAGCCCGTTTTTACGAGTTTTCCGGTTTTCAGGTAGCTTGGGACTTTTTTCAGGGAATTCAGGTTTTCAGCATCTATTACATCTAACATGCCCATCTTTATTTCATTTAAATGGAAATAGTAAGTTACGGATATACATGCACAGTGCAAGCTCTCCAAAGCAACATTCTTTGGCAGTAGCAAAATTATGTTGCTGTTGACATTTGGTTTGGTGCTTTTGAAAGGTTAAATTAATAGTTAAATCGTATAGTGCGAAAAATCATGCTGTTGTTGATAGAAAGTTGTTGCTCAAGAGAGGGACCGCTCGGGAGAGGTTGTTGCTCAAGAGAGGGGCCGCTCAGGAGAGGTTGTTGCTCAGGAGAGAGGGCGCTCTGGAGAGGTTGTTGCTCAAGAGAGGGGCCGCTCAGGAGAGGTTGTTGCTCAAGAAAGGGGCCGCTCTGGAGAGGTTGTTGCTCAGGAGAGAGGGCGCTCTGGAGAGGTTGTTGCTCAAGAGAGGGGCCGCTCAGGAGAGGTTGTTGCTCAAGAAAGGGGCCGCTCTGGAGAGGTTGTACTGTGAAATATACCAGGAAATATACATAATAAAGTTTTATTGTAATACGATATTAATGTAACGCTAAATCTACGTGATAACTCTTTCAATTTGAGATACATGAATGCAGATAACAAGACGACGTTGCATACACGTATCATAGTTTACCTCTTTTAAACAACTTCCTGGCGAATGTTTTTAAGAACGTACTCTCGTGTCCTGTTTCTATGGATACAAGTTCGCTGTTACGGTTCTTGCAATAAGTCTGAAAAAAGTTATATTGACTAGTTCACAACTAACAGGGATAAGGTTCTGTAGTCGAGAAGTTATGATCCCTGACTAGTAATCGCTAGTCCCTCACCGCTGTGAGTTATGGTCCCTGACTAGTAATCGCTAGTCCCTCACCGCTGTGAGTTATGATCCCTGACTAGTAATCGCTAGTCCCTCACCGCTGTGAGTTATGGTCCCTGACTAGTAATCGCTAGCCCCTCACCGCTGAGAGTTATGGTCCCTGACTAGTAATCACTAGTCCCTCACCGCTGTGAGTTATGGTCCCTGACTAGTAATCACTAGTCCCTCACCGCTGAGAGTTATGGTCCCTGACTAGTAATCGCTAGCCCCTCACCGCTGAGAGTTATGGTCCCTGACTAGTAATCACTAGCCCCTCACCGCTGTGAGTTATGGTCCCTGACTAGTAATCACTAGTCCCTCACCGCTGTGAGTTATGGTCCCTGACTAGTAATCACTAGTCCCTCACCGCTGTGAGTTATGGTCCCTGACTAGTAATCACTAGCCCCTCACCGCTGTGAGTTATGGTCCCTGACTAGTAATCGCTAGTCCCTCACCGCTGTGAGTTATGGTCCCTGACTAGTAATCGCTAGTCCCTCACCGCTGTGAGTTATGGTCCCTGACTAGTAATCGCTAGTCCCTCACCGCTGTGAGTTATGATCCCTGACTAGTAATCGCTAGTCCCTCACCGCTGTGAGTTATGGTCCCTGACTAGTAATCGCTAGCCCCTCACCGCTGAGAGTTATGGTCCCTGACTAGTAATCACTAGTCCCTCACCGCTGTGAGTTATGGTCCCTGACTAGTAATCACTAGTCCCTCACCGCTGAGAGTTATGGTCCCTGACTAGTAATCGCTAGCCCCTCACCGCTGAGAGTTATGGTCCCTGACTAGTAATCACTAGCCCCTCACCGCTGAGAGTTATGGTCCCTGACTAGTAATCACTAGTCCCTCACCGCTGTGAGTTATGGTCCCTGACTAGTAATCAATAGTCCCTCACCGCTGTGAGTTATGGTCCCTGACTAGTAATCACTAGCCCCTCACCGCTGTGAGTTATGGTCCCTGACTAGTAATCGCTAGTCCCTCACCGCTGTGAGTTATGGTCCCTGACTAGTAATCGCTAGTCCCTCACCGCTGTGAGTTATGGTCCCTGACTAGTAATCGCTAGTCCCTCACCGCTGTGAGTTATGGTCCCTGACTAGTAATCACTAGCCCCTCACCGCTGTGAGTTATGGTCCCTGACTAGTAATCGCTAGTCCCTCACCGCTGTGAGTTATGGTCCCTGACTAGTAATCGCTAGTCCCTCACCGCTGTGAGTTATGGTCCCTGACTAGTAATCACTAGTCCCTCACCGCTGTGAGTTATGGTCCCTGACTAGTAATCACTAGTCCCTCACCGCTGTGAGTTATGGTCCCTGACTAGTAATCGCTAGCCCCTCACCGCTGTGAGTTATGGTCCCTGACTAGTAATCACTAGCTTCTCACCGCTGTGAGTTATGGTCCCTGACTAGTAATCACTAGTCCCTCACCGCTGTGAGTTATGGTCCCTGACTAGTAATCACTAGTCCCTCACCGCTGTGAGTTATGGTCCCTGACTAGTAATCACTAGTCCCTCACCGCTGTGAGTTATGGTCCCTGACTAGTAATCACTAGTCCCTCACCGCTGTGAGTTATGGTCCCTGACTAGTAATCACTAGTCCCTCACCGCTGTGAGTTATGTTCCCTGACTAGTAATCACTAGTCCCTCACCGCTGTGAGTTATGGTTTCTGACTAGTAATCCCTAGCCACTCACCGCTTTGAGTTATGGTTTCTGACTAGTAATCGCTAGCCACTCACCGCTGTGGGTTCGAATTATATCGGGGACAAGACAGATAACAAATGTGAGGAAGCCGTCCCTTGCTCACGGAAGGTCGCCGATTCTACATAGGTATACGTCTGAGGCCGTCCTGCTCCGTTTAGGGGGGGGGGGGGGCTTGCCTAATTACCCTGTGTGTTAGCAGGACGTTAAACATTGGAGACACATTTGGTTCTATACAGGCCTCGAGGTTACGAAACGTGAGATCGGTCTCACAGCTCAAATCTCATATCTTGTCTTTTTATGTTTCTAAGTTAATTATGTTCAGATAATTATGATATCAGTGATACATTAGTCTGACAGAATAATTTATCTGAACATGTATTTAAACATTAATCAACTGTTTTATTTGAGGATGGTTTTGAGATTTTAGCGAGGCGACTGTTCTTTAGATTTATAACCTCTGGGCCTGGGAAACTGAGTATCACGTCAAGCCCTGACTGAGGATTATTTAATGCCTACAAATTCAGATTTATTTCACAGACTTGAGAATAAGACATTATTCATCTGAACATGTACAAGTAAAAGTATTTAAATACATGTATTACTCAGCTTTCCTTTCAAACCATAATGCTTTGAAAATGGAGTTGAGATTTGAGCTCAGAGACTGTACTCAAGTTTTATAACCTCGGGACCAGGAGTGTGGATTTCAATGTTGTGGTATGGATACTTAGTAAACCACTCTATATATCTCTTGTTTTGGTTGTTTTGGACCCCGCCTGGGGAAAACTCCGGAACTTCAGATTTTTGGTCTGGTAGTTCGAACCCTTAACGCGATACATGAACTCTGTTACGATTTGTTTGAAGACAAGTTGTCCCTTCATCTCTGGTGTGGGTGTCTCATGAGGACAACTGGGTTAACTTTCCGTTGGTGCTTAACCGGAATACTTTTTAAATCAGGCGTAAAACATTAAATCAACAAACCTAGAAGGTCAGACTTGAGATATCGTAGTATAAATACCGGAAGTTGGTATTTTAGGAATCAAGTGTCCGTGGTTCGGTCATTTGATCACAGTACGTTGCAGAAATACTCTCGTTAAAACGCGAAAATAAACCCGATCAACATATATGTTAACACCTGTGCTAAGTCATATTAAGTCAATATTAGTAAAGCATGACCAGGTTAAAGATTAGCCCAGTTAGTATGCAGCGTATTATGAATAATTACAATGTTGTATCTAAACGAACTTTGGTATGTAGTATTAATTTTGTCCTATAGTCAAATTTACTGTGGAATCATTAATTTTCGTTGGGTTCAATTTTCGTGGTTTTTACTGAAAAGGCTATTTCGTGGGGGCATAAATTCGTGGAATTTGATTTTTGAAAAGAAATGCCTTATCTCCGCATTTGAATTCGTGGGGATTTGATTTCGTGGATGAGTCGAACCACGAAATCCACGAAATTAAATCCCCAACGAAAATTAATGATTCCACAGTATTTTTCTCATTTCCTGTGTTTACCGATCATTTAACTACAGCAATCATCCGACAAAGAAACCAATAATGTTAAAATGTACAGAATGAATTAACAAGACGTTAAGATACCCACCACGGCTTCATTCCAGTCCACCTTGTGCTCGTCGTAGAACATATAACACGACCCTGCGTACGGGAGCCAACCATCCTTGCAACAGGTTGTTCTGCAATCTATAACATAGAAATATAGTAAATCACTGCTACAGTGAACTCTGATAAAGGGAATATATAAGTTATACACGGTTATCATGAACTCGTATACAGTGAACTACACGTATCTGCTTTCCCCGGGCATGCCCGTCTTTGTTAATTTATTATCGATATAAAGAAATATGAACATGACAAAGTAATTATTCGGACCCCCTGGTATTTACTATAACCGTGTTATACTGTAATACTCGGTAACTACCTCGTATGTAATATGTTTTCAATTATAATGAAGCAAGTATTTGGGTATCCAGTTATTCACTATAACAGTGCTTCACTGTATGTTTGACTTTCGATGGAATTGATCTAGAACGTTAACATCAAGTGCTACATAATGTTAATGCAAAAGTAATGGTCAAAATAATACAAAGGTAACGCAAATGTAAAGTAATGTAAAGGTAATGTAAGCGTTACGTAAAGTAATGTAATGGTTATGTAAAAGTTTTGTAAAAGTAAAGTGAAAATAATGCAAAATTATGTTATAGGAATGTAAAAGTTGTGCTAAAGTAATGGAGTGGTCATGTAAAAGTTACATAAAGGTAATGACATGTAATGCTTATGCAAAGTTATGTAAGAAGTATGTAAAAGTTGTGTAAAAGTTATGCCATTTTCTGTAAAAGTTACGTAATGGTTGTGTAAAAGTAATGTAAATGTTATGCAAAATTATGTAAAAAAAGTATGTAAAGGTTGTGTAAAAGTTTAGAAAAAAAGTAGAAATTAACAAAACGTTGATATTTTACGTGACAGTCTGTTCGACACTGTTGAACTCATTTATAAATCATGTTTCACGTTTGTGATCATTTATAAAAGCTTACATTAATCATTCCATGTTGCCTCATCCGAACTTGAATAAACTTACCCGCAAAGCAGACAAAAGCCAATAAGACAATTAAGCTGGAAATTTTAGTCGCCATCTCGAAATAAGAACGTATTTTGTTGTTAAATGATAAGACAAATATGACCTTTCTAGTTCGAATTCCACTTTGTACATGTGTGTCTATTTAGGACTCACTAAAAACTAGGTCATTGCTTGGCTTGTAATAGTTGAAATAATAGAGACTTTACCTAAACATAACTGACCTGAATGGGTTATACGTCATTGTGTTATCCGATATTCTACCAATTTCTAATGTAGTACTTCCCTGTGTTGCCTGGCCGAACATTTCACCGAACGTATACCGATTTACGTTCGGCGCATTCGTGAAAGGTTCGTCCTGCGAATGGTTGGTTTTCGAAGCTGCTCGCCGACATTCGTCGACGTTCGCTATCTCCGTATATTTTTGAGTATGCATTTTTTTCTTGACGAATGCAGCGATCTTGAAATTTGGAATGCGTTCTTTTAAGGCTAGCAAGAGGGGTCAGAACGCGCGTGTTTGACCTTCTTTTCCTTCCGTTTTCAATGAAATTGAGCTAAATGCGTGCGTGCTGCGTTGATGGTGCCAGAGAAGTGGATATGGAGCCCTCGGAGGGTGAAGGCGTTCGTTCCAAACTGACAGGCTTACAGACAAACTAAAAGGATTTAGTTTTTATGGTCTGTCTACAACTGATGTTTTCCCCTCTCCATTGTCCTTTCATTGTTATATTGTAGTTCTGTACCAATTCTGTAGCCATAGTAGTAGATAGTTTCGCTGTATAGTAAGAGTTTGGACACTGACTGTAAGCAGCATGCAGATCATTGCATAGCAAAGCTAATACATTTGTACAATCAGCTTTACAGAGAGGTTTTGGGAATGTTTGGGAGTTTCGATTGAACATCGCACGTAAATCGTCGGGGTTCGTTAAACGTTCGGTTCATTCGGTTTGGGGATACGGCAGCATTCGTTTTTTTAGTCGAAACCCAAACGACAAGTGTTCAATAAACTCGTTAGCTATTCGACATATTCGATGCAGGTTCGCTATATGTTCAGTGCATGATCGTTGCAAAAGCGTTCAAATCTGAGTTCATCGAATAAAAGGCTACGGATAATGCGAATTCAGTTCTTGTTTTTCTCTATCAAATTTGCTATGAATTTCGGTTATGTGGAACAGAGCTGTTTATGTTTGCATTGACCATTGATTTTATAACGGGCACAGATCTTGCTTTTATAGAAATAGGCCGCGTTCTCGACAATAAACTGACTAATGATGTTTGCATGTGTTGTTATCGCCCACCTTAAACAAACACAAAATGTAAGGAAGGAACAGGTCAGAATTTGTAGGTAACTCTGTATCATTATTTATATAATCTATCTTTTGTGCTGCAATGAATTGCTGTTGACTCACGGTGATTAAGTTAACAATTATAGCTCTACAATATTTGTTGGTCGCGGCCACTTGAGACCTTGGACCAATGTTACAGAAAACACTTGTTTGTCCTTACAATTAAAGATGTATGTCACAATTTCGTAACTAACCCTAAAATAATTCAAAAATAAATTTCAATACATACATGTACATGTATATATTTAATTGATTTTGTCTGATGAAATATTACTGAAAAATTAATGCATCATATTCATGATTATGAATCGCTATTAAGTACATATAACATAAGTCTTCCTTTTTTAAATCACGCATGAAGATATGAGCATGGAAAGTTTTATTATTAATATAAGCACATACGCTGTATATGCAGCAACATGTACGAGGAGATGACTTATTGTGACCAGACCTAACATAATACTTGTTTGTCGTACCAGTAGAAAATTTTTCCTCTCTTGCCGTAACAGTGTCACATCTTAACTCTTCGGAAAGTTGTTTGTTTGTTTGTTTCATTGGGTTTAACGCCATTTTCAACATTATTTCAGTCATATCTTGGCGGGCAGTTATCCTAACCAGCTTTCCTGAACTTCTTTTAGGCATCAACCCGTACTAACCACATTCTATCCGTAAGCTTCGGCCATGCTACCCCACATAACTCAGTGATGTGGGACATTGCATGTAATATCTTCAGTTAAATTTGTCACGAATGATGTGAGCCTCGCTCGGGGTTCGAACTCACAACCTCTCGATCGGTAGACGAGCGTTCTATCCACTGAGCTAGCTGGGCGGGCTCTTCGGAAAGACAAAATCGCTCTAAAACGTTCTTAAAACGAAATCTCCCTTAAAAAGCAGTTACCGTTCATTTACCGTGTATAATTTATATATTTTTTAAACCCAGTAGTAGCGTATCAATTTTTAAGTAGGTCAACCGGAAGAAGCCAATTCATTTTTTAAACCGGAAGAAGGGTATCCATTTTTTCAACCGGATGTAGGTTATCTAAGATCTAAGACAGTGTAACCATCGATAAAATCTGCATTTTTTGAAATATGTCGATTTTTTTTCAGATTTCTGATCAATTACTGAATATTTGTGAACACATAAATATCACAAAATTATCAGATGAAAGGACTACATCGTTCATTGGTCGTTTGCGTAATGCAAAACAAATTCTAGAATCAATCAGTACAGTGCAACCACTCCAAAGCAACACCCTTTGGGAGTTGTAAAATTATGTTGCTGTAGAGCGGTTGAACAAATAGTTAAAATCGTACAGTGGGAAAATGTGCTGTTACTGAAGAGAGGTTGTTGCTCAATAGAGGGTCGCTTTTGAGAGGTTGTACTGTATGTAATTCATGTACATAAACATATTTACGACATCGCTTCATATTATTAATATTTAATGTGATATACCCATCATGATCGGGCGAACGATGATAAAAACATTTATATGCAAGTACACGATTTCTTATTCTAATTCTATCTGCCTTAGCTTTGTTTCTTGTCCTTGTACGTTAATCTACACTCATTATAATTAGAAACGCTTTAAATAGTATGTTCAGAAAAATACTAAAATTTAGACATAGGCAAATAGATCCTTACATTTCAATGGTCGTATTTCCTGACAAATAAAGATTGGACTTTAAGAACAAAATATTCCATTCTATTAAAAAATCGGTCGTAATAGCAGGGCGATCGTAATTCTGGGGTGGTCGTAAGTAGGGATTTCTCTGTATTAGTCTGGGGAGAAAAGCAATCATGTTTAGAGTTACTTGGAAGACAATTGTGTGGGTAAGTCTAAAAAATAAACATACTTTTGCGAGAGTTACAAGAAACGAATATGTAATAGTATTAAAACATAGCTGTTTATATAGTCCTGATCACTAACAGACCGAGTAGACCGATTATATAAGTTGAGCGGTTTTATATACCACCCCAGAAAATTGACGTCATGCCAAAGAGACGCGCTTTGAAGTGTGAACACTATACTTAACAGCTCGTGAACGAATCGTGCAATGAAACTAACGAATCATATTTAGGTCTTTTGGGTACTTCTTGTATATAAAATCAGCTGTTCTCTACTGGTTTTGTGAAGGAAATCTTCCATATGGTAGACATGTTTAAATAAATTGGATTTTATTACAATCTGAGAAGTAAGAATAATTTTCTTTATCCTAATAATTGATTCTTTTCGGTACAATTCGCGCTTTGGACAAATAAACTTTCTTTAAATAACCATTACTTGGGTTCAAACCCTTCAAGGGGACAAGTCTAGGACCAAGCCAAAAAGCACCAAAGTGTCTCAGTTCCGGACAAGGTACATTTTTCTCAGAGCCAATTCAAGATGCAATATTGATTATGTTCCTTCCAATTCCGATCTGGCATTATACTGTTAAAACTGTTACTTACAAGTTGAGATAAATTAGTAATTGATTAAAGTCAATTCTGAGTCAGAGTGCTGGGAAGGTAAATTGGTCATTCATGACTTAGATTCATTTTTTTCTGACGTTTAACGTCATGCAAGCAGCTAGTTTTGTTTAGCGACTTTTAAAGCTTCGACGATTGAAAACTCAGGCGTATACCTAGGTGGAACCACCGACAATCCGTAAGTTAGCTTGGCATCTTATCGTCATACAGCATTTTACTTGTCCTGTTTGAGATTGGGACTCAAAGAGGTGAGGGCTAGATACAGATAATTGAACGACAATGAACGTCGTCAAACAAGCAAGTTGTAAGTTTACGCAAGCAAAGCGACTAAAAGCGAGGCGATGCCTAAGATTGTCTATCACCATGCTCTTCTGTATAATCTTTTGGGTATGAAGTACTCTTGTCTATTATTTATCATTAATTAGTATGATAGCCTACTTCCTTAGATTGTACACTCATCTCTATGTATACATGTATGTAAATGTCACCGTTCGTCAATCTTACATTATACTTATCATTTGTAGAAGATGAGTAATCAGTGGAAGGTACGGAACAACGAGAATGCCGGATATGACGTCAGCAAAATATGTGACGTAGATCATGAACGTGCGTGTCTTCTTCAGAGCAAAGATGTAAAGACGTCAGCCGAGGCGTCAGAAAGGTGATATTTTCAAAATGTTCCAATAATGACAACCACTGTCGGGATGACATTAATAAGTACATGCATGTATGGTTCCAAAGACTGTATTGTAACAACTCATTCAAATATAAAATAAACAACGTACATTGTATACACAAAGTGACGTCAACGTAACGTTGCGGTAAAACGTTATTTACCGTAATAGCGCCAAAGTCTATATGACGTCTGAGCGTCTAACAATAGTACATTAGCTGTAATATCTAACAACCACAGTCATTATTTTTATGGAATAAGTCGATTAATACAGTCTTTTATTCAGATATTACGAAGGTTCTTTAAAAAAACATTGTAGCTAAGCCTATACCTAGTCTCTGTCTGGAGTTACCTGCCCACGACGCTGCGTTATCGGGGCAGGTAAAGCGCATTAATGGCGTTGCACATTGTGCGTGTTGAAGTATGGCCTTTGGGAAGTTTCTTATATCAGTTGATCATATGGATTAAATACTTTTTCATGTATTATTTATCATAGAACTTTTCTTTTTTCATGATCGTCTTATAAATGATCAGTCAAATAATGATAATTCCCTTGTTTGTATGCCCACAGGATGCCCCCATTATTGTGGTTTACCTGACCTACTTTCCAGCGTTATGCCTAAAACCCAAGTAGGCAGGGAAGTAGGCCAAACCCATACCAAATAGTTTCTCTTATTCGCCGAAACGAGCGCATATTTCTCTTATCTACAAAAATGGACTTAAAAGAACTAGTTTTAGCCTGAACGTTTTGCACGATACTACAACCCTAATTTAAAAACGTCGTACATGTATATAGCATTTTTGCATTATTTTTAAAGATCTAGATCTATCCTAAGACTGTCTTAAATTATTTCCCATCACCACTCGTGAGAGAAATAACTAATCTTACGATTATGTACATTTTTGTATGAACAATCAATATGCAAACACACTCGTTCGCGAAGCAATGTTCTGTCTTATCTCAACATAGCAAATGGACAACAAATGCAGCAGCCATATTTGTTTACGTTGATTTCTCTATGGGAAATACAGTACTCAAATAATTGGGTCACAGTTGTAAAATTATGACAGGTCTTGCACTCAATATTTTCCATGGGTATTTGTGTGAAAAGAAGCTTTATTGTATTTTTTACGATTTTTTTTGGTGAAATGGCATACAGATCATGAGGTATGTTGATCTGTTGTTGAACGGCCCATTCGACACTTATAATCATTTCAAGACGGTCCCAGAGAGAGGGGAGATAAGATACAGCAGAACCCAGCATTTATATCCCTACTCTTATTTCGAATAGTGTTCCTGGTTTTTTATCGTGCCCGGTACACGCCTCGCCCGTATCCTGTGATTTTTAAATATATTACTTTTTTTTTATAACTATTTATTCAATGGTTTGACAAGTTATACAGCATTACACATCAAAATTAATATAGTTAAACAAATTTAAAAAAGGCTATGTATCGAATCGTTGGTACGTTTACCTGTATTAAATAGATGTAATAGTTAATAAAAAGTTTAAATTCTAGTTTCTGGGGAAAGATGAGTAAAAGAAAATAATTAAAGAAAGAAAAAAATAAATAGAAAGATAATAGAAATAATAAAGAATGCCAATTTTTAACTAAAGGGAGTATTCCAAATTATAAATAATAAAAAGATGCCAGTTAACTAAAGGGAGTGTTCCAAATTATAAATAATAAAAAGATTCCAGTTAACTAAAGGGAGTGTTCCAAATTATAAATAATAAAAAGGTGCCAGTTAACTAAAGGGAGTGTTCCAAATTATAAATAATAAAAAGATTCCAGTTAACTAAAGGGAGTGTTCCAAATTATAAATAATAAAAAGGTGCCAGTTAACTAAAGGGAGTGTTCCAAATTATAAATAATAAAAAGATGCCAGTTAACTAAAGGGAGTGTTCCAAATTATAAATAACAAATAACAACATAAATTGTAGGTTGTTCTTGGCTCGTTAGCTGGGATGAATACACTAAAAAAGGCGTTCCAGCCGAATCCGAGAATCAAACCCACGACCGTCGGTTCCGTAACTCAGTGCGTTTCCACAAGACCACCGATCCACATAGATCATGTTGTAACTACAATAAAGACCCGTTTCCCTCTGTGGTCGAGTAGTTAATGTCGCTGACTGGGTTCAAGCCCCGCTTCCAACCATGTCTCTTTATATGAGAAAGTAGGCAGTTGCTAACGGAGTATGAAAGTCTAGTACTATAGTTCTTCCCAGGAACGATGATTAGGTGAACTGTCCGCCTCATATGACTGACTGTTGCAAAGGGACGTAAAACTCAAACAAACACAATTATCCACATCATATTTAAGACTTCAAAACGGTCACAATATTGGTTATTAAAGCGATCGTGTGAACAAGTTGAAATATCGTGGAAACACCAAAAAACCGAATTGCTGATAAATTTTGGACTAGTAGTAAGTGATCTATACAACGAGATGGTCTATATATGGAAGCTGTCATTGAAATGAGGTGGTATTATTGTCTTAGTGATGGTTATATAATAAAGTTGTATACATTATACATATTTATGTGGTTGTTATACATAGGTGGTCGTTGATATCAGGTGCGATTTATATCGATATGGTTGTTGTATTTAGGTGTTCGCTGAATGATGTATTACTCTAAGTTACTACATATTGACCTATTATATCCTTAAGTTTGGGATAAGAAGAGATTCACGTTTGCGAACATATAATGCTAAGTGTGTCTAATTCATTATCTCTTTATGATCCCGCGATAAGATGTCTACATAATTCGTTTATCTCTTTTTTGTTTGTTGAATTATATCAGTGTGGGGAATCCACGTGACCTAGTGACGTCACAATGGGCTACATCCGGTTCAGAATTTTGTCCCTGAAGGCCCTCTACTTTTCTTGTCCAAACCGTTTTCTAAAATTTTCTTGTAAAAATAACATTTATTTTCGTAACACTGTCAAACGGTTTGGACAAGACAAGTAAAAAAGTAGAGGGCCTACAGTGACAAAAATCTGAACTGGAGGTATCCCTTTATGTAAGGAGTTGCAACAGTTATGTGGCTTTAGAAGAAAACGAAAAATAATGCACTTACGTGATGTTTTCCTAGTTTAATTGACAGAAAACGCGCTTGCAACGATAACATTGTGACGTCACTAGATCACGTGGATTACTTAACTGTCAAAAGTACTAAAATACATTTATAAATAGCCGTTTCGTGCCCGTTGTCTGACATGTGTTTTACAATAGATGCTTTCTTATGCATTAATTTATGAATGATGCTCTGAACGCAACCGAAGAGTTAACCAAAAAGTTCATATTTTTGAAGTCTTCATTGGCATCAAACCAGTTTGGAGGCTATATGCTACCTTGAATTAATGTCACGTATTTCCTCACGATGCACTACGACACATTCATTTAGTTGGTTGACATAATTGTTACCTGCGGCCCCGATGGAATACGTTTAGAGTTTTCCCCTGTATGATAAGTATGGCTTACGTGTGAATTCAAGTTTATAGCACCATTCTGTAAGAATGTCAAGACAAATCAATGCAGTATTTCGAAGCAATTGAGAACAATTATTAAGTATGGATGCTATTTGAGATATTTTTTCATGAACATTTTAAATCCTAAAAAAAAAGATTCACTTCTCTCGGAGTTATTTTTCATCTCGTCTATTTTTAGATTTTATCTACTCTGCAGCAAGTGGTACGCGGAAAAGCAATAATACCGAAGAATACCACTGTACATAAACTGTTACAAACAGGGTTTTTTTTCATCTCGTCTATTTTTAGATTTTATCTACTCTGCAGCAAGCGGTACGCGGAAAAGCAATAATACCGAAGAATACCACTGTACATAAACTGTTACAAACAGGTTTTTTGTTTATTTTGTAGTTCTTTTAACCTGGATGTTCTATGAATATTTTACTTCCTTATTCCCTGGACAGTGGTGTTATTTTGTGGACAGTATTGTTGTATTGTGGGCAGTGTTGTCCGTCATTTTTAAGCATGTTCTATATTCTATGTAACTCTATGTTGGTATGTGTCGTTATGGTTAGCATTTGTTGAAGAGTGGACCTCTTTGCATTGGGCAATTCTTACGAATATGTTGTTTACTTTCAGTTTTGTCAACATCTTGTGTTTTCATCTTTTTCAGAAAGACGCCCGTACCATCAAGAAGCCGACAGATGGTCGTCTTGTCATGTTGCGTATTGTTGCATCTGATATGCAATGGCATAGGATACGGACTCAGCATTATGTATGCTGAAATAATTATTGTATTCAATGCACCGCGAGCCCAGGCAGCCCTTATACAAGTGTTATATATGGGCTTCAGTACAGGGGCAGGTAAGGGTACAGATTGTAAATAAATGTAACCACTGGGTGAGATGATAAAATTATATGGACTTTGTGTTCCTTTGACTTTTATTCAGAGACCTTTTTCTATCTATAATTATATGCTAAGGATAGATCAACGTTCACACGTGCCCGTTTAATCTGGTGGGTCGACTGTATATAGATCAAGGGGGTATACAGAACAGATGGAGATTGGCATGAAAATAATCAATTCAGTTTGGTCTGTTCTGTTTTAGTCTTAATATTGACCAATGGCACAGCAGCATTTTAAGTCCATTTGAAATTGAAATGTCAATTCATATTACGATCCACATTAAAAAAATGATGCATCATCTCTGACAACTCACGGCTTACTGTATTTTGTATAGTTTTATTTTACAGATCTTTTATTTTAGGGATTCTATTTGTTGGTGTAATAAAGAGACTTGGTCCTGGTTGGAGTGTGATGATAGGGTCTACAACGTGTTGTGTAGGGTTAGCAGCCAGTGGTTTTTGTCAGAATGTCACTGGTATAATATTGTTAACGGGTTGTCTCGCTGGTAAGTTTATGTAATTACTTAATATGCGTACATTGTACATACAAAATTCAATTGGAACGTTTTCTGTTACTTGACTTTTTGCGGATGGAATAAAAGGTGAACGGCTGAGCAACTTCTTGATCCGGAAATCACGATTTCCTCTGGTTTGTTACTATATTTAGACACGGGATTTCCCCGGTTTGTAAATAATTCAGTGGAAAAGTGTTTTTGATAGCAAGGGATGTTCTTTACTTCCGCTTCATGGACAATGGAACATTTTGATATTCGATATGAATGTACATGTATATGATACAAGGTCTTATCTATTTCATAATGTGCATTGTGTAATATTTTAGAAAGAATCGACTTCAGTGAATAAAATTATTTTCCATCTCTCAAAGTACTTCCCGTGGTTAGAAAAGCATACCTCTTGCCTTATACGTTTCTGAAATGCGTCACGGGATGCTGATTTGGGAATGCCTCAGAGACACTGACACACGACAGTGATCAAGGAATGGCCCTCTTTAGATTAAGATTTTTAACAATTTTGTGTTGAACCAGGGTCACTCAAATAGAAGGGTCTGGACTCCGTAAGTTAAAGCGTTGGGTAGCGATCACGTGATCGCGCGCAAGATGGTCGTCATTGTGAAACGGTGAAGATCACATTGAAATAGATACCCAAATATTCACAAATTACTAATAATTTTATTGGTGTAGAGCTCCCAGAAAAGTTAGATCGTAAGTATCTCCTTCTAATTTGACCAATTTCTTAGGACAAAATCCATTTATTTATGTTGAAATCCGACGGTACATAAATGGACGAAAACACGTTTTAAGCCCAGATCTAGATTGTTGTCACAAAGCGTGTATTTTTCGTAAGTAAATATAACCCTTTTAAGTTATAGAGTGATGTAGTCGGGATTAATTTCATGTCTTTTAAAGGTTGTTGAAGTAAATCATGCAGTTACTTTTTCATATTGATTCCGATGCTAAGAAATAATGATACATGAATTTGACCCTTTTTGACGAAGTCGCCATTTGAGTTTGACCAATTTTACTATTTTTAGTAAGTGATTCCGTCTTTAATATATCGCTGAAATGCTTGCAACACATTTTAGAAAGATCAATACTCCGTTAATTCATGATTTTATTTTAAATTTTCGATTTCTTGTTTTTGACTAAATGGAAATAGAAAATTTGTGTGTTCTCTATACACACGTGAAAAAAGCTCTCCGATATGTATCGACAGCACAACTTGATGTTTATACAGAGATAAGCGCCTGAAGAGCATGAGTCCAGACCATTCAATTGAAAGACCCTGGTTGAACTTAATATTCATTTATGTACCATTGTAAAGGTATTGAATAGCCACTCAGACGTATCAATATTAGTGAAACCGTGCATATCGTTTTCGTGTTATACTAGTAGTACAATACACGTTACATATCGAACATCCCTGGTGCAGGTGATTTTCTGTACTAAAATGAAAGTTATATGATACCCGCCAAACAACATCAGCTGACACATGCATATTTGTACATTGTACAAAACCAGACCCATAAACGGTGTAGGTTGTGCTTTAAATCTAATGAACCTCTGATTTGTGAGTACCAGCCCTTTGTACGGCCTATACCAAGATTTATTCAAGTAATTGTTTATGAGGTTACTGGTCTTCACCGCTGTTTTAATTGATGGCCAAACAAAGGTTAACACTGGTACAGAATACAGGAAAAGTGAATACATGTAGTTGAAATTAGCCCACATGTACGAGTATTTACGGTGCAACCTTTTCCAAAGCAACACCGTTTGGTCGAAGCTGTTGCTGAAGGGAGGTTGTTGCTCAAATGAGGGCCACTCTGGAGGGGTTACACTGTAATTGAAATGCTGTTTGAAACAGGCGTTTAAAGGGGCATATCCTACAACTGACAAACATTCTGTGAAAGTGTAAAAATGTGCTAGATGTATATGTAAAACAATATATAATGGATAATTGCAGGAAGAACATGGGTCATGAAATGATAGTTAAGGTACTAGCCGCAAAAAACATAGCTATGAATAATAAATCACTTCCACCCAAAAATTTCCATGACTAAATGTATGTGTCACAAATACATATTTTTTTTATTTTATTTTTAATTGGATGAATTTTTGGCTGAAACTTTCTTCGTCGGCTTTTTTCTTTACAAGCTTCTAATTTATCATCATTTTGCCTTAATTCTAAATGCACTAAGTTTTAGGGTATGCCCCTTTAGCCAAACATGTTTACTTGGTCTATTATAAAACATCTAAATGCATTCTTATATTATTTACTATCTTCTTGCAGCAATAGGAATGTGTCTTTGCTATTTAGGAGCTTATCTTACTGTAAGTTCGATTTTCTACAAGGATCCGGGTGTTTATCTCACGTGTGTAACTATAGGAACGAGTGTTGGACAAATCATTATTCCCGTTTTTTACGAGATGTTCATTCGAGACTATTCATGGTCGGGAGCCTTTATCTTGATTGCCGGCATAGGTTTGCAGGGTTTCCCATTGGGACTAATTATTCATTTCTCAAGTCGATATTTCTACAATAATGACAAGGAATCGAACGCATCTACTAAACCACGTGGTTGTGACGTCACAATATTTAAAGATGGCGTCATATGGATATTGTTGTTAAATTTTCTGCTTATATCATTGACAGGTTTGTTTATGAGTTTATTTAACGTTTGTGTAGCTTTTCTTATACATGTCAGCTTGGCTGTTAGTCAATTTATAACTAGTTGAATATTTACTCTAATAGACAGATTCGCTTCTGAGTAAGACGCGCAGCTTCGAAAACAATATTATCTGACCAAATTAATAGGTCTTAGAATAAAAAAGGAGAAATATTTTAATATTGTTCCCTTCTGGATATTGTAATTACGAAATCTAGACGGTCAAAAAATAAATACCTGGTTTCTGTTAAAATCCCCACAAAATGACGAGCTCAAATTCAAGTATTTTCGACTGGTTCTTGTTATGGTTCGACTGTAGTTCAGACTCTGACTGGTTATTAAGATTTGTACTGTTCTTTTACTTCAGGAAATGTCGAAGCGTGGTTTATCGTAGATTTTATGATTTCTCGTGGATTCTCACGAGAATCTGGTTCAACGTTGGTATCCATAATAGGATTTGCGAACCTCATCGGTCGTCTGACAGGAACTGCCATCAGATTTAAATGCACGTAGGTCTCCTTGTAAATACTGTCAGACTTTAGATAAACTCAATCTTATATCTTTGCTGCAGACCGCGCAAAGGCGATATCCTTCGAGGTGGCTACGTTATGTCCCCTATGACTGTAAGTTTCTTTGTGTAGGGTAGGTTTGAGGTTTCTGTGTATTTAGGTATGTTATATATTTTGTACCCCCTTTCTTAGATGTATGTGTATTCTTAAAACAAAGTCTCTCAACATAAACCTTCATCAGGCTTAGACTTTTTTATACAAAACTAGTCACGAGAAAGCAAAAATACGTCCCTTTCTTACGAACGGAATTTATTCGGATATATATGTGTTGATTACACAGGAGTAAAGATCAATGTTTGACTGTGTTATGATGTTTTTTACATATTTTTTTTTCAAATGGTGCGTGTATGTGATTCTGTTTACACCATACAGTGTAGGAGCCCACTAGTCTGTCTATAAATGTTTCGGAATTGTTACACCATCAACATTTCTGAAACTATCAAATCATTAAGTATTAAAGATTAAAAACGATGTTGCGTGTACTTTTTTTCTTTATCTTATTTCTTTCAGAAGATTTCTTTCTTGATTGATCATCCATCTTAATGTATCATTAAAACTTTTGTATTGTTTTTACAGCAAATATCCGACGATTTATCATTGGGTGTACCTTTTTCCTATTGTCGCCTTTGTACATGCTATGGTGATAAACGTGTTTGATTTCGAGTCCATCCTTGTCATCTGTATGGTGTATGGTGTGTCGTACGGGACAACCTCCGCACAGATTCCCGCTGTAACGTATGAAGCCACTGGCCTGGAACATTACCCACAGGGTATTGCTATGGTGAACGCTATGCTTGGCATCGGAAATATCCTTAGTAATTTACTTGGAGGTAAGTCTGGAAAAACAGAACAGAACAGAACATAATACATGCGCAGTCATACCTGTGTTTGTGGCCACCACAGTATAAATGTCACTCTTAGTATGAAGATTATTCTTTTTAAAACCCGTCACTGATTATTTAGAACAAAATAAGATAAGAATAAAGGTCACGTGTCAATAAAGGCCACACTTTGTCTTACACAATCAGCACTGGACAATGCTCACAAGTTTGTCTCTTCCGAAAATGAATAACGGAATAAAAAAAACATGGACATTTAGAATAAATATGTGGTGCGTTTTAACACTGCTGTCTATAATCAGTTACAATACCGAAGAACGATAACATAGATAGACTGCCCCCCGAAATCTTTGAGATAAGGAGTTGATTAGTGTGTGTTAATTAAAATTATCCTTGTAAAGTGAAGCCGATAATCAAAGGGAGACAACACAGACTGTCATCGTACAAACTTAACTTTCTTTAGAGGTTATTTCTTATATCACATGTTTGTTTCCGTGGATATACAGCCGTTTTTGCAGGTATTAATGGCGTTCGGTTCAGTTAACTTATTTTCCTAGACTGTATTCATTCCAGAACAGATTTACCCTTCCAAAAGGAGCCGACAAATCACCGAATACGGAGGAAATTCGATATTTTTGTCAAACTTTAATAGAAGGGTATATATGACCTGCCTCGACCAGGAATCGAACCCGGATCGCAGGATTAAAAGTCCAGCGTAACTAACGACTGGACCAGGGCTGCGGTCCCATAACGACATTAGAGTATCTTGCACTGTTAAGTACGCTTTAATAAGTGTTGAAGACTGAACTTCTATTTTTTAACATATGGCGTCTTTTTGTACAAATGTATTCGATTTATCGAATTCGATTTATCAAATACAAATGTACAATACTATTAGGCGTGTTTATATGCCAAACCGTGTAACTTGGAACTATTTTTTTCTTTTTTTAACTCGAGGTTAATGTCGCACTAATACCCAGGGGCATTTCGCAACCGTTCCATCAAGACCTCAGACATACACCTTAATAGAGCCATCGACATATCAGTAGCTAGCTCGACAGCTTCCTTACTTGTGAAACTGGTTTCCGGATTCTGGTATTCGAACTCCTAGTGGTTAGGGGCTAGTGATTACAAGTCAGGGACCATAATTATTCGTTCAATGAGCCCCGTACAGTGCAACCTCTCCAATAACCTCCCTTCAACAAATACACGATTTTGTTTCTCACAGGGGGTGTTGCTTTAGAGAGGTCGCGCAGTACATAGTTATTGTCCAATTGTGTTTTCACTATCCATTTTTTTATTAAATCATTGATTTTTATTTTATGTTGCATACAAATTTTGAATATTTTTATACAGGTTTCATAATGGATACGTTTGGAGAATATGACGTTGCATTCTACGTAGCTTCCGGTACAAGTATCTACGTAGCTATGGGATCGGCTGTTGTGGCTTACTTTATATACCGACGAAATAAACGATCGTCAAAGACGTCATCGATAAGTGTTGACAATGACGTCAAATATGAAACTTTCAAATAGCCAAAAATATAACAAATTCGTCTTCAACAGGAAATTCTTCATTGTTATCATCTTCATACTGATTGATTGGTTAGTTGATTGATTGGCTGATTGATCGATCGTTTGATTATCATTCATGTAGTACCATACCTCCGTCTAACCTCAGACGTACTTGGTATCTTGATGCATGTCTACGCCACACATGTGTGATTTGGCTGCCGATTTACACCTAAGGAAATAATGCAGCTTATTAACTAAGTTCTTAAAGTGGCATCTGTCGAGGACTGTTACCTTTTCTAGATTCTAGAATTGTCCTTATGTTGCAGTAAACTCCTTAAAGGGACATACCCTACAACTTGGTGCATCTAGAATCAAAGAAAATGATGATAAATTTTCGGAAGTTATTGTTGCACAATTTTTGGGTGGAAGCGATTTATTATTTATAACTTTTTAGCAGCAAGTACCTAAACAAGCCATTTTACAACACAAGTTCTTCTTGCAACTATCAATTAAATAATATTTTACATACATCATGCACATGTTTTACGCTTTCACAAATTTTTTGTTAGTTGTAGGGTATGCCTCTTTAATGGAGGCAGCAATATTTGTCAGTTTTACATCCGGGATATTCCAAGTGGTTTCTATCAGGCATAACGCATTGTATCTTTTCACTGGATACTAAATTTTGTATAAATGACTAGAAAATTAAGTTCAAACAAGAAACCGAGCTTTTGTGGACTACACTTGTTCTACAAACAGCAATAAAAAATATTTTTATCTATGCTTAACTAATTTCTTGTCCAATACAATGTCAGTATTTCATTTGAAATTGGAAAAAAAATATGTCACATAAAATGAGTCGAGAACCTCGTATGGAGAAAATCACTCATTTATCTATTGTCTGTACAGAAATTAGGACAAACCGTTCATATTTCGAATTGTGTTTAACATATTGCATGAAATTCAAAATATGAACAATAACTAACACCTATCTATACAAGTAATCAAGTATCAGTGTAACATGTAAAACACCTTGAAAATTAAGGTCGTAAAAACAGCAGGATCTGAATCACGCACGCAATTACAGTTGTCACGTTTTTAAACTAAGTATGACCTTTTTTACTTAACTTAATTTAGGGTAATTAATGCTTAGCCAGAAAGTTCATGAACGGATAAGGTGAAAGTCAAGTACACACGTAGATACGTATATTTATATACATTACAGAAGTTATAAATGTCAAATTTAATCCAAAACAGCTGTCAAATGTCTGTCTTAAATGTTCACACATTGTTCCTGGCACACAATATAGCTATGCCTACGTGCTGGAAAGGTTTTGACCGAAAATATATGTAACACTTTCACCATCTTTATTCAGTTTGGACAACATTCTAAATGGCAAAGCCCACGCACATTCTACATACTACGTGCTTCATTATTCACTCTCGTTACATGAATGTTGCAACAGATGTTGCAGTAGGCAAACTTGGTGCATTGTGCTGTTAATACTAAGTCAATGTCCTAACTGATGTTCAAGCTCTACGTATACATACAGTACAACCTCTCAAAAGCAACGCCCATTAGGAGTAGCAAAATAATGTCGTTGTTATGAGGTTGTCGCTCTAGAGAGGTTAGATTAATAACCAAGATGGTGCAGTGAGGGAAGATAAGGCTGTTATTGCAGGGAGGCTGTTGCTAAAGAGATGGCCGCTCTAGAGAGGTTGAACTGTAAACGATTAACGCGACAGCGGTGCGTCCGTTTTATTAGCACAATTGTGATATACAGTAAGTCACGTGTACGAATGTAAGGTCAATTATGGTCAATTTTAAGACGATCATAAGATGGTTTTAAGTTTTTGACATCTATAGGATGTATTGCACATCTCAAGTCATCTTTATTCAAATGAAAAATTCATTTTTAAATAAATCAACGACTTATCTTGCAGGTCCAAAAAACTCCGTTCATGCTCAATGATGAAGTGTTTATTGCAGGTTTTACTAAGTTCATAAACATGTGTGGTATTTGTAGACAATTAAAACATTTCAGCAATAAAACCGGACATTAATAATTGTTTTCTTTTTACCCGAGTTTGTTAGACAGTTGTGTTAATATATAAAGTAAAAATGAAATATGTAGATTGCCTTTCAAATGACATTACTAGGTAAAAAAACGTTGTATAAATTCACAACAAAAGGTTTTTGTATACTAAGTTTGTGAACTGTTTATAAGCAGTGTCTTATAGTTAGGTACGATATACATACTACTGTATTATCTATACTAGTTGTTATCACACACCAAGCCTCTCAATCTGTTCATGTTTGTTTGTTCACTGTTGTATAACGGCCGATTCGACAGTTAAGGTCATTTCAGAGCGATTCCTGAGAGAGAGAGAGGGGGGCAGGGGGGAGAGAGAGGGAGGGAGGAAGAGGGAAAGAGGGGGTTATCGATGAAGAGAGAGAGACAGGGTGAGGGAGAGAAAGAGGGAAAGAAAGAGAGAGAGAGGGGGGAAAGAGGGAGAGAGAGATACAGGTAGAGACAGGGTGAGAGAGAGAGGGTGAGAGAGAGAGAGAGAGAGAGAGAGAGAGAGAGAGAGAGAGAGAGACAGGTAGAGACAGGATGAGAGAGAGAGGGGAGAGAGAGAGAGAGAGAGAGAGAGAGAGAGAGAGAGAGAGAGAGAGAGTGAGAGAGAGGGAAAGAAAGAGGGAGAGAGAGAGGGGGGGGGATAAGATACAGGAGAACCGGACATATATTTCCAAACTGGTTCCTGGTTCTTTATCTTGCCAGGTGTAATACACTGATACACACCTCATCCGTTTCTGGTGATTGTCTTAACACAGTCCTGGACTCGGTAGTTGGGATGGGGATTTGGACACTGAAAGAGCCTCCCGGAAATATCGGAAGACAAAGCCGAGATTCGAACCCATGACCTTCCGATAAGTAGTCCAGCGCGTTGCCACTAGACCATCAAAAATCCACCAGACGGGCTACCAGAACTTGCAAGTTATATATGAATGATTCATCATGATAAAGGTAAACTATTGCATACTAGACTACGTGCGGACAATCAGTAAATGAAAGCGTGTGTGGTCATAGAATGATAATGCAAGTAAGTAATTTGTTTTTTAAACATGTTAATTTTGGGGAACGACAAGACAACGTGTGTTCACTATTTGTCCGTGGACAGTTCGAAGGATTGGTATACAAATGTACATGTTCAAAAACGTGAATTTGGTCAACTTCCGTTTCACCGTCAATGACTGGAAAAAAGAGATACAGTAACATAAGCACGTTCGTCCACATAAATTAAATTTTCGTTTTCGGCCCAATTTATCGCTATACATGTGTGTTAATAATTTTTATTCCCTAAAATCTGTGAATAAAGTTAACGGTTCAAACAACACACAATTCATCACTTAGAGGATGGCCTTTGTCCAGAGGTCCTACGATAGTTTTGTTGATAGTCTTGACCTGGCCCCAACAGTTATTGTCAGTAGGCGACTTTTCCAGCTGTACATAACGGTGGAGGAGAAAACACGGGACGTACACCTGAAAGAATCACCGAACTTCCGTTTATATAGCTAACTAGCTGGACAATTTCATCCCTAGTGAAATTTGGTTCCGGGTGAAATCACTGTAGTGTTTACCTTTTTAAAGAACACAGACAATTTTATTGTTACAATTAAAAGCATAATCTGTACCACTGTTACCTCTTACTGATATTGGGTCGTCGATTCGAGCCCCGCTACCGACCATGACTCTTTACGTGAGACAGTAGGCTGTTGCTTACGGAGGATGGGAGTCTAGTACTGGTTCCTCCCAGGAACGATGGTCAATCTGACTAAAGTATTCGATCTTCCTTACGGCAAGATCTGATGACGGCCTATACCAGTTTCTATTTTCAAAAGTCGGAATTTCCATTATCACTATTAATATCTATTTATAATTCAGCCAATCGTATAACTCGTTTCCTCGGTACTTTGGCCGGATGAACTTTCTACCTGACGATGTTATTTAAACGTTAGTAAACATTAAATTACGTGTAACATATTTGTCTGCAACCACTTTTTGATTTTTTTAGTAATCCTGAACGATTCGGCCATAGTAATATAGAAAATTTAATAAACACGCATATGTCACATGGGCGCTATCATAACATTTAGTTGCGTAAGAATAGGTGTTCGTGATATCTACAAATCAAATATTGTGTTTTAACTGCGGTTAAAAATAGAATCAGATCACTTTCAGAATTAAGAAAGTAAGGCGCTGATTGGCTAGTGGAAAAGGTCACCTGAGGTGACCTTCTATAGGTCGTCTTCAGATCCTCATAGCGTAGCGGGTTTGAGGATATGATTTTAATCAGATTGGGTGAACTGTCTGCCTCATATGTCACTGGATGTCGTAAAGGAGCTTGAAAACTAATCAAAATAAACAAAAGTATATCTGCAAAGATTATCACACAATTCACTGTGGAATCATTAATTTTCGTCGGGGATTTAATTTCGTGGATTTCATGGGTCAGCAATCCACGAAATCAAATCCCCTCGAATTTAAATGTAGAGATAAAACGTTTTTTTTTCCAAATTCAAAATCCACGAATTTATGTCCCCACGAAATAGTCATTTTAGTAAAAACACGAAAATTGAGCCCAACAAAAATAAATGAAAATACAGTAATAGAATGAAAATTACATGCTGGCAATGAAAAGCCGACGTAGTAAAGTGTACTAGGTATTCAGTCAAGTATTACATAGTTAACCACCATTATATAAAGACCAACTTGCTATAACGACCACTTGTAATCACGGTTCGGACATGTTTAAATGTTTTCTATATAAGTAACGTGATAATGAGTCCTCAGTTCTTAGGCTGTAACAATTTGATCCCAAACTTGTTCGTGATATCGATGTTTTACCATATGTTTATAATTATATTTTTTTAAATAATATAAAGTCCAACCTGTGAACAAAGGCTACCCTCGAGAAAGACAAATTACGGTCTTTATTGACAGGTGACCTTTATTCAGAGGTAGTCGTTTACACAGGCTTTACTGTTTCTGTCAAAGTCATAACTTAAAATATTCAGACAGCTGTATTCTTTACAGTACAACTTCTCCAGAGCGATCCTCTCTTGAGCAACATCCTCCCTTCAATAACAGTATGATTTTTCACACTGTATGATTTAACTATTAATTCAACCTCTCTTGACCGACAACGTCTTAAAAGAAGAACGCATTTTGCTACCCCAAAAGGATGTTGATTTGGAGAGGTTGCACCGTATTTTACCAAGTGCAGGAAATGGGAGATGAATCACTTAGCACACGCTGTTACTAGGCTGAGTATGTACGTAATTATGTAGACACAGAGCACGTGTCGAGGTTAACTGATTATTAAGAGTTTGTAAGTTTTAGAGATCAGAATCATTAGCCAAGAGAGTATGCAAACATTCTGCTTATGCGACCATAAATTAATGACCCCTTTTTCTGATCCCCTTTGAAATGTTCCCTAATATGTAACTTGACAGAAAAAAGAGAAACACGTGGCCTTTCATTCAAACTGCACGCCAGATGTTTTAGCCCTAATTACGTGCACTATGCGGGTTTGCGTAATAATTAGGAGACAGTATCTCCCCAAATTTATCAGATCTACCAATTAATTTCAGCGAATTTTGAAAATCATTTCACTAATCAATTACAAAAAAAATCAAACCAAATATATATACGTAGTAATCTTATAGTGATTCAATTTGCAATATTTGAATGTACTTTTTGACTGAACCAAAATCCAACCATTGCTTGCTACGTGACATCGAATCATACGCCAAATACGTTTTAAATTTACGACTAGTTCAGTTTTACAATCCAGGCTACGAGTCATAAATCACATGTTACTACGTGTTTAAGGTCATGAAATTGATTTCACGTTAGTTTATTGATTGCCATTAGCCCGTTCAACAGAAAGAAATTCGTAGCATGAATTTTATTATCTAAAGAGAGTTTAAAGTTCGTTAAACCGTTCTCTGATTCAATAGCAATTTATCATGCTTGAAAAATGGTCATATCTAGCCAAAGTTAACTTATCCAACATAAGTTGCTTAGGTAGATCAAAAATCGAAATCCACGAATTCATGTCCCCACGAAATAGCCATTTTAGTAAAAACCACGAAAATTGAACCCAACGAAAATTAATGATTCCACGGTATTGGATCACGGCCTTGACCTTCTGTCTTTATCTTTGCTATCATTGAATGTTGCAGAGTGCTTTTATTACCATTGCATGATAAGATATCTATATATTAATTTTCCGTTGAAGACTTTCTAACGGACGAAACTTTTATTTATTGAGAAAAAGTCTGTCTGTTTTTACAGAGAAATACATTTGAAATCGTCTATCATTCTGTACTTAATAATTTAAGAAAAGTATACTTGCACATAAAATTAGCAAGCATGATATCGGACCGTAAGAAATCTTTAGTTTAGACAAAAAAACTGCATTTCTCTTGCTTCTATCACGTACAACGTTGAACACACAAATATTACTAAAAAGTGGACCAACGCGATAAAGATATTTATGTATGGTTGAACTTGAAGGACCCATAATTATGTATGTCACCCACAATTAGATTTCCAGTCGTAAAAATAACTATGTCCAATAGAAACCACTGTGTTTATGTAATATGAATCGATATACTTATATTCGTACAACCTTATTTCTGACCAATTAAGTAAATAAATGGAGACGTAGACAACATAAATTGGTTCCCGTTGATCCCTGCATGTTTGGTAGACTATAGCAAAATGGAACGGGAACCAGTTTTATAGACAATTAAGATGAAATCTCTCCGTTCATTAGCGACGGAAGATTTTGTCATCACGCACAGTTTGCGATATTGCTGATATTTTCTAGAAATTTACTGACATCACCTTTTGTCTTTTCTTGATAGTATTGCGTACGGCGAATTCCCGATAAAAACAAGATGTTTTCATCATTATCGCGGTCAGATGGCATGGAAAACAAACAAACCGAATTTTGTTATTTCATTTACGTGCGTCAAAGAAATTAATTAAACACCTTGTCGCTCCTTATAATTAGTGTTGTTCCGAAGTCCCAATCAGTTTATAACACAGTCATGTCAAATTCAACCAATCATGTATTGTAAACTGTTGTGCTAAGTGCCTAATGTTTGAAATAAATATTTATCTGAACTTTAAGATTTTGCTACATTAATTCTTGCCACGTTATTTAAAACTACTGGTTAGAAATGCAGAAATGGTGTCGTTAAACCCACATTTTGCATTTCATAGGATTTAAAAAATACCAGTTTCCCTGTACATGTATTGTAACCAGTGCTAACTTACTCTTTCATAAGGAACCGGCTACCTCAACATATGGAGGAAAATCGGCATTTTTGGAAATTTTCCGGCATAGAAAGGTCACAAGACCAAGGACCGTGACTTTAGATGATATTCTATCAACGTACTCGGTGTTTGTCCACCTCTCTTATCCAACCAGTGACAAGGATTTAAAAAAGGTTTGGCTAGTTTCGAAGTACTGCTTAGTACACACTGCGCATGCTCTGAGGTAGAGCACTAAGCCATTTCAATCGTAACTACTCGGACATTTCCGTACTTGAGAAATACGCACTTTCGATAGACAAACGCCGAGGAGTTCCGATTGTAAGACATTTGTGTTCTTCGTAATAAGAAAGCTACCGCTTCATTGTGCTTTCTTACTTATGATGAACGTCAAATATGCCATCTAACATATACTTAATTTATGTATTGTTCAAGATATGAATGTGCAGTCCCAAGCTGGGTCGAACTCGTATGGAATGAGGAACAACAGAACACAAGGTGTTGAATTGAAAATGGGCATTTATTTGTAAAATGCCATAAATAAAAACTAAATATCTGTTATGTTCTAAAATGACATAACTGGGCGGACTAAAAAACGCCACAGGGAGACTCTGCAGGAGGTGACCCCGCCCATGTATGTAGCATTTTCCATTATAATTAATTCGGATTTCAGACCGTCTAGGTTTACCTACCGCCGTTAAACCATTAATTTACACATAAAAATGAAGTAATCCTGTGAAAATGTTAAATTTATATCTCTGTATGAAATATGACAAAAATAAGCGTATAATCAAGACGACATTTATACTAAAAGAATTGAAACATCTTGGCTGTTGTTCATGCAACACGTTAGAACGTTGATGACTCGGTGAATTTTTGCGTCGTACATCAAGATGTCAGGTTCTCTGTTAGAGTCGCACGTGACAGTGTCTGGTAGTCTTTTAACCGTGTACGTCACAGTGTCAGGTAGTCCCTTAGCATTGTACGTCACACTGTCAGGTTCTTTTCTGACGTTGTACGTCACAGTGTCAGGTATTTTTAACGCTGTACATCAAAGTGTCAGGGTTCTCTCTAAGCGTTGTACCTCACAGTGTCAGGTACACTCTTTTATACCATTGTGCGTCAGTGTGTCAGGTACTCTTTTAGCGTTGTACATTATGGTGTCAGGTACTCTCTTGGCGTTGTACGACACACTGGCAGGTACACTCTTATATAACGTTGTACATCACAGTATCAGGTACTTTTAACGTTTTACGTCACAGTGTAAGGTACTTTTTTAACGCTGCAAATCATGGTCTCAGGTACTCTCTTAGCATTGTACGTCACTGTGTCATGTATCCTCTTAGCGTTGTACGTCAATGTGTCAGGTACTCTCTTAGCGTTGTATGTCACTGTGTCAGGTACTCTTTAAGCGTTGTACGTCACTGTGTCAGATACTCTTTTCGCGCTTTATACTAAGCGATGTCAGGAACTTTCTTAGCTGGTAGTGTCTGGTTCTTTCTCAGCGTTGTACTAACAAGAAAAACTATAACAAAACGTTATAGGTAGACGAATTCAAGAAGCATATTGGTTTATGTTCTTTGTATGAAGTTGCTTTTTCATAAAGGATATTGATTGTATATTTAATTCAATTCAAGGGTATAAAATATTTACATGATATGAGTAATACACATTATAATGACAATCATGAGTATTTGACAAATGAATAAATTAATGTATATAGTTCACAAACACATGGTTATATCATACCCTACATCAATCAAATATAATCAACCCTAAATGTTAACGAATTCACCATAAATCTGAGCAATATCATACAACCACATTGAACTTCAAATAGCCACACAACAACTTATCTAAGCAATGCCTTCACGATTTACTTACCTGTCATCTATTAATAGATTCAGTCATCACTATTAGCCAATCAAATGACTAGGATTAGCCAAACTAGTAATAGACACTACCGTAAGTACAATGTACTCGCAAACAGCTATAATAAACAAATACTCGTAAGTATAATTCGTCTAGAAAAGTGTCAAGTACTTTTTTGTGCCGCACTTATGTACTCTTGTAATGCTCCTATACAATGTAATGAACTGGTAAACAGAGATTGCATCATTCGCCCAATTAGTTTCATTTCCAATAAATTTGTTTACGCACTTCTTACTTATATTTATATCACAGTGTATTAAATGAGTCATAAATAATACATTCACCCCTCACGGCAAGGATAAGTCGTCAAATACAGGTTTATAGCGATAATGATACACAGTAAGTAAAGCATTTGTACTACAGCGCAACCTCTCCAAAGCATTTTGTTGCTCTAGAGAGGTTAAATATAAATCACTGGTTAAATCATGCAGTGGGAAAAATCATACTGCTGTTAAAGGGAGGTTGTTGCCAAGAGAGGGCCACACTGGAGAGGTTGTTGCCAAGAGAGGGCCACTCTTGAGAGGTTGTTACCAAGAGAGGGCCACTCTTGAGAGGTTGTTGCCAAGAGAGGGCCACACTGGAGAGGTTGTTGCCAAGAGATGGCCACACTGGAGAGGTTGTTGCCAAGAGAGGGCCACACTGGAGAGGTTGTTGCCGAGAGAGGGCCACTCTGGAGAGGTTGTTGCCAAGAGATGGCCACTCTTGAGAGGTTGTTGCCAAGAGAGGGTCACTCTGGAGAGGTTGTTGCCAAGAGAGGGCCACTCTGGAGAGGTTGTTGCCAAGAGAGGGCCACTCTTGAGAGGTTGTTGCCAAGAGAGGGCCACTCTTGAGAGGTTGTTGCCAAGAGAGGGCCACTCTGGAGAGGTTGTTGCCAAGAGAGGGTCACTCTTGAGAGGTTGTTGCCAAGAGATGGCCACTCTTGAGAGGTTGTTGCCAAGAGAGGGCCACACTGGAGAGGTTGTTGCCAAGAGATGGCCACTCTGGAGAGGTTGTTGCCAAGAGAGGGCCACTCTGGAGAGGTTGTTGCCAAGAGATGGCCACTCTTGAGAGGTTGTTGCCAAGAGATGGCCACTCTTGAGAGGTTGTTGCCAAGAGAGGGCCACTCTGGAGAGGTTGTAATATACAGTAAAACCTCATATAGAGACCTCCTCAATATAACAACCATCCCTCTTAATATCGATGTTTAAACATTTTCACAACATGAATAATTATTGCAACTTGAGTTAAGAGACCGTCTCAATATTATAAAAAAATGTTTGTTGATGTGACGGTAGGTAAATATTTTTTAGCGAGACTTATATCGCTGTACAGAAAACGAAAATCTAACATAAATATTATTTTGGTCGAAGTCACTATGATACTTTGGAGTCGGGGTGGGGCGTGGGGGAGGGGTTGTATGAATCGATCATGTGACTGCAAAACAGTAGTTGACTTTGTTTAATAATGATCTTCACTTATGTTGACAAGATCATCAGCCAGTTGATCCACGGTAGAACTTTGTATTCAGACCACCTTTGATTCCCCAAAATTAGGTTTTTATATGGAGATGGTCTAAAAATGAAGTTGAAATGTAAAAGTAATATTAAAGACCGGTTCGAAAATATGTGGTCTTCATAACACGTTGGTCGTTATATTGAAGTAATCGCATTTTGAGGTGTTACTGTACATAGATTTGAAGTATCAAATAATTAATTAATTCAAAACTGAAGTGTGTTAGTTAATTAACCCAGTGTAAAAGAGAGTTGAAATGAATCAATTGTCATTAAGTGTTTTGTTCGATTAGACTTTTTTTATCAAATTAGTGTTTGATAATGTCATTAATCCTAAACGATATATAAGCAAATCAAATAACACTTCCCCATAAAAAAACATTTTCTTCTTTATACGTTATAGCCTATTACTTCTGTTCAGTTAGCGTGTTACAGTGAAATTAAACCTATGTTTCGCAAACGTCGGCGCCGATATTTGATCGATCATGTGTCGACAGATCAATCTACTGTTGCGTAAATCTGATAAACCACATTTTACATTAGACGTGATAAGTGAATTCTTTCTGATTGCATCATTACTACTATTTTGAAACCGTATTTAATGAATGAATCCGAGTTCTTAAGATTAAGATTACGAAATAGTTTACTTAATAAACCCTTTATAAAATTGATAAAATGCGTATTACTTCTATCAGAGGACGACTCAATAGTTACATTAAGATCTAAAAAGCAACTATTTTATCAAATTCTATAGATAGCGAGGTCTCTTGATGCCATTTGCTAATTAATTCTCCAGCAACGTACGTGACGGTTAGCACAACAGTCTTACCTAACACTGGAAGTATAACGTACGTAAAAGCTGGAGGAGTGTCAATTTCTGAGCACACCTCAATAAACTCCGTGCAGTATATATACGCTACGCCTGTGGCCCAGTAATTTAATCGTACATCGAATGCCAAGGAAGTTTCATTAAGTGGGACATTATCGTTGGATAAATATTCTAGCCAATTGGAGATAACTTATATAAAATACTATCTATTTAAGAGTGTGATAGCTTTATTTGTTTTTTGTTTATATTCAACTATCAGCGCGGATTTGTAATTAAAAATTGCGACTAATATGGGTACAGGAATAACTGTTTCGTTTGATCGGCAGACAAGTTTGGAAAGAAATACATCAGAAGCGATGTGCGTGACTCGGAAAACTAATTTATGGTAAGAATTTTTTTTTAAATAATTCTTCTATAGATAAATAACTGACTTTAATATATTTTTTTTTCATTGCATTCTATGATTTTATTTTTATTTATTAATACTAATATTAAATAATGTTGCATTTACAATCATTACCAAAATGAGTTAATATTTATTATAAATTATTAATTATTGTCATTTCGCTTTTTATTTATGACTGCATCTCAACCTATTACCATTCTGCTATTTATTACAATACGTTATCATTTCGGCATTTATCATAATTTCGGTACTTATCATCATTTCGCTACTTATTATACCATACATCGGTATAATATAATTATATAAATATTGCTTTACTTTCAGTTCAAGACTGGTTCAGTATTTTTCGGTTGCGATGGTAGCAATGATGGTGTGCTACCTACTGAACGGAAGTTCGGATAAAGAAATTTCGGATAGTACTAACGTCCTTTTCTTACATCTATTCTGTCTGGCTGCTCATTTCGGAACCCAATGCTGGGTAACATTTGTGGCAGGTAAATAAAAAACCTTATTCGTTGGATTTTATGTTAGTGCATATTGTTCCGTTTTAGTTTTCTAATAACCGAGATTTTATTCAATTTATCAAAACTGCAGGATAACTCTAATTTCTTACCAATTATAGTTTGAAGTCATAATTGTGTGTTTGGAGACTACTCTTAAAACCGATGCTTTTGATTGGTGAGTTCAGAGCTCAATCGTGACGGCTGAATTCTGGTATTGGCATATGGGCGCAATCTTTAAAATATATTTTCGGATATTGTTATATCTTGCGTCTAAGGTGTTACGTGTAAACTATTCAAGCGCCTCACCAGGGATGACAAATCACAGAAGAGAATGTATTTGACTTTCTTTTGGTCCTAGATTACGACATTTTCGGAAATGACGCTCTCGCGTTATCTCGTAGGCACTGTTTTCAGCTAGATTCCGCCACAATGTTTCTTATTATTTTCATTTTTACAATTGCAGGTTTCACAATGTTCTTCAGTTTACCACGAATCATGTTTGGGCGGTTACAGAGTAGATTATTCCCCGTCTATTTTGGTACAACGTTGATGTTGTCATGTGTAACCTTGGTTACATACATTCGAACATATCGATACGAGGCCATGAGCCCATCACAAACAAATCAGGTTTGTACACTTACTAAATTTGTAATAATTATTTTTCAAAAGGACCGATATTTCTTAATCAAATTTTTAAGATCTACGTTACAGTAACAATAATTATGCATCTACCGTATTAGTTTTATAATAAACCATCATGGAAATTTAAGAGACATTCTATTCTATTCTCATCTCACCCAGCAATCAGCACCATTGTTGAATCAAAACGAGATTCCTTGATAGAATAATCAAAGTACTGAAAGTACTCGCCTTGTGGAAACTGAACTTACATAGACTTGCACTGCAACATGGACTAGTTTATCAATTGCATGACAGACGTAGAAAAACGTAGTAATTTGGCCCCAGCTGTTATCAAGATCAAACATAGTTATATGTAATTTTGTAATGTATCTTTTTTCGTCATTATTTTTCAGTTGATACTGCTTGTGATATGTGTCGTCTGTACGTTCACCAATAGCTTTTTTCTAGCACCATGCATTGTGGATTCCATGGTCAACATGTTCGAGCTTGAAAAAGAATCTGGCTTGGCTTATAGTATCGGGTATTGTGACAGATCAGAGCTAAAAAAGAACGCCGATTATTGTCTGTATTACAAACAATTCAGACGGGTTCACGGAATATCAGGAATAACGAACATTATAACGCTGCTTTGCAACGCAATGTATATATACAGTCTGGCGAGTCTTGTTTCAAATGCTGACATTCTGATGAAATATTGCGAAAAGAGCTGAGTGCACAAAATGAGACGTTATTTTCTCGTTGTGTTGTGAAGTGACGTCATATTGTGTTTGAAGTGACGTCATATTGTTTTGGGAAGTGACGTCATATTGCGTTATGAAGTGACGTCGTTTGATTTTCAAAGGCAGCCAAATCGAAGCAGTACTAAAAGACACAACATGAATGTGTTACCTTACTGTGGTGATCTGAATGTTGCGTTTTAATTAACGAGAGTCCGATTATCCTAGTAATTTGGGATAGCATGCCAAAGACGCGAAGTATGTGGTTAGATAGAAATCACACGATGACCGTAACGGCATTCCATACTTACCGCATGTGGAACGTTCACGTGGACATTATGAAATAAAATTACCATCAAGTGCTGCATATTATGGGCAAGTTGAAGAAATGCTAACGTATGCATTATTCTGACTTATGCAAAGTAGCCAGACAGTTAAATTGTAAATCATATTTGCATAATTCATAGAGAAGTTGATATGTGAGTTTTTTATGTGCGAGAATGAATGTGGTATTGTTTTGCAAACACGTCTAGAATTGTCCATCAAATACGCATTGGTATGGTTACAGTATTGATCATTTTTGTTTATTTATTTACATGTATTTATATATTTCCTAGGTGTTTGTTATTCCACGATAAATCATCGTGAGTATTAAAGTAATGCATTGTTTATTTCATGTATTTTCATTTAGAATAAAGATACTTACAGGTTAGATATTAGAAATAAATTGTCTAGTTCGATATCTGTTTTAAACACGGCATCAATACATGCAAAACGTATTTGTGATAATGATTTAAAAAAAGAAAATACGGCTTACGGTTAGTGCCTATGTTCGATCTACGCTGGTATTACCCTGTAAAATAGATATGCAAGAAAAGTTCAAGAAAAAATCATGTTTTCATGACTTCGATTTCAGCATCTTTTAAAGTGCAAACATGTACCGTATTTATGATTTCGTGTTAAAATACTTCAGACAATCTTTTCATCAACATCTCATAAAGTGCTAAGAATTGTTGATAGCACTTACAAGCCTCAGTACAATGCGTGCAACTATATCATTATTTATTCATAGATAAATGCATCTATAATGTATTGTATGAACTCAGGTATGTAATATATATATGTAATTTATCATAGAGCCAATATTTGATGGTATTACACACGTTGTGTGCCAATGTCACGTACAGCGCTTTTGGTGTCACGTGTTCAGAGTTAATGACACGTGATTAGAATTGTTTGTTTTTTTGCATTTTATTTTTATCAAATTTACTTGTCGCAATGTGTTGTATCAGACGGGTGATAACTTATTATTTGTGAAAAAAATGTTTGTTATATTTCAAAATTAAAATACTCGAAAAAAAAATCGTTTTTATGTTCTTATAAACAGTCAACCCTGTGTTAGCGCCCACCTCCAAAAAGAGACACAAGGTCATTCTATAAAAGGAATGTTACTTATTATTTAGAATCAAATGACCTCCGAATAAAGGTCATCTGTCAATAATGGCCATATTTCGTCTTTCCCAAGAGTGGCCTTTGTTCACACGTTTGACTGAACATGTATAAATCTGAATACATCGTAATATAATTATTACACTTTGGACCCCCAAAAATCTATCTTTATATTGCAGTGGTCCTATATCATCAAGTTGAATTATAAAGAAATTATTGAGATCCCGTCTAAAACTAAGTGATTATTGTATTTAAGTGGTCCTTACATGAAAGTGGCCATTAAAAAGAGGTTTCTTACTGTCATGCGTTTAAATAAGCTTAAGTACAAGTGCACTCTGAAGGCAATCCTGTCTCATCAGATGATGAATTTACAATAGTTGGTGCGAACGACTTCTGTTCTGCATCCTTACGACATTCACCGACTTCTTTTCTCCAATATTGTCGACGAAGCGGGAATATCTAATACTTGAGTCAGATTCTGTGGTTGCAATCATCTTCCTTAATTGCCAGCGCCAAATATTTAATTTTCAGAAACTCTACCTCACCACCGCAGATCATGAGTTACGGAAACCGTTTAGTCACCACGAAACCGTTCGTACACCGATTATTATAAATTGTTTTAACATGTGATATAAGATATACAAAAACAACAACATGATGTATTTAGCATATTTTTTTCTTAAATAATATAATACAAACTTAACATGAATAAATATTGAAGTATATTATTATAAATATGATTATACTGCAGCATTGAATTAAATATATAATATTATACAATGTAAAAAATTGGACATAAATGTTAATAAATATATGTGTTATCTGTCGTAATAAAACGCTATTGATACAGCACAACAATAAACTATGTTACACGTGTGTTATGAAGAATGGCTTAATCCACTGACAGAAAGTTCTCAAATTCCGAAAAAATGATAACAATATCAAAATTCAAATTTCAAAATGAAAAAGAAACACAAACATCTGATTGGTCAATTTGTTTAACAGTCTAAACCAATGACAGGGTTGTACTTTTTTAGATAATGGTCTCTGATTGGCTTGTTCTGTTTGGAACATTTAAATTAACCAATCAAATTGCTTCTATCATAGACTGGTTTCCGGTTTCTGTTTTAAACACTTCATTGTTGGCATTTCTTTTTATTTTACCGTTTCCTTTTCTGGATCATGCACATAACGACCATTGTACCCAGAAATATGTAAACAGTCATACTAGCAGACATGTAGAAGACATTGTCGTACACCCCGAATTTATCCTTCATTCCGCCTAAAAAAATAAAAAATAACTTCTCACGTATCCGCAAGCAAAATACGATAAACCCCTGTATTTGTGAACTCGGATAAAGTGAAATATCGAATAGATAAACAGAGAACACATAGTTGGTGCCGAGATGGAGAGGGTTTGTCCGGTAAGGCTTAGAAAGGGCGAGCTTTTATTTTAAGGTGGCTGCTTACACAGGTTTGACTGTACATATTCGGATCACAGGGACCTCATTATCACGAAGTACTACCGTAAAACAGCTGAATGTCGAAATCTGGATATGAATTATATTCATATGTAGAGTCAAAATTGTGAACAAACGCCAAATTTGGGAAATACTAAATTCTGCCTTTATGAGCAAGCGGCCTATACTCGGATGTCACACTGTTTAAAATGATGAATTGCAGTTTTTAAAAGAATGGCCTTTGTGCACATGGTGACCTTTATTCAGAGGTGGCCCCTAACGCAGATGTGACTGTAATTCGTAAATAATCCGTTTCAGACAATAACTTGATATTTTATGATAATATTCATGGTAACACGGAATAGTTCTGCTACAGTGTACGTCACTAGCAAAATACATTGGTTTGTCAACAGAAGAGATCTTATGTCGCGATAACAATAAACATCTCCAAATAGATGAAATGACGTCTGCATAAGATCGTATCTTGTTTTCCAATTTGAGAGGAATGATCTATAAGATCTTATTTGGCCCAGACTGTGCTTTGCGAAATTGTTATTGGATACATATCTTAACCGAAATACTTGGACAAATCGTCTGTTTCGGAGAGAATATACTGTAGAATCATTAATTTTCGTTGGGGATTTAATTTCGTGGATTTCGTTGTTCGACTCATCCACGAAATCAAATCCCCACGAATTCAAATGCGGAGATAAGGCATTTCTTTTCAAAAATCAAAATCCACGAATTTATGTCCCCACGAAATAGCCTTTTTAGTAAAACCACGAAAATTGAACCCAACGAAAATTAATGATTCCACAGTATTTACATGTTATACGCCAATATGTCTTTAAGAGTGCATATCAAAACCTTACGCAGAGACCGCTTCGTTATTATGATCACCTCATTATAAAGTCAGGTTTAAATGTTTTACCATTTTTACCAGTTTAAATTTAACTAAAATGATACCAAATGAAAACGAATACCGTGTTTTCACTGATATCCCTAAATATATGTATAAAGGGTCGAGTTTTTTCACTTCTGCGATGAAGTTCACGTGAACATGAAAAATAGGCAAGAAAAACATTGAACCGGAACCGGAAGTAAGTCCAGAGTCTAAAGAATGAAATAGATTTGTCGGGTTAGTGGAAATCAGGAACATCTTAACACATTAGAACAATTCACGTCGTGATGAGTACACTTATATTTCGGATATAAGTTATAACATAGGATGTGTCGGTCGTAGGAACTAGGAACAAACGACACTCAACTTAACATATCATTATATCGAGCTATATAATGAAAAACAGAACGCCGTAAGACATGAACAAATGATCACTGTATCTTATACTCCGCCATAACTGAGATCACCATATTAACGGTGTTTCACTGTATCATGAATTGCCGCCATTTTTTGCAACTTCATTACTGTGATATTTGATATAAAGGAACAAACTCAATGTCGATGAGGTAATACAATAATTACACGAGTTGTCTTTCTTGTATTTACGTTATTTACTGTTAAAACACAAATGGCGTACCCGGCTTATTCTTACCAAATAACTTTTACAGCAACAGGAATATGGTTATGGTGGCTACAAATACTTAAATAACACATTTACTATATCTCCTTATAAGATAAATAGGGAGGGGAATGTATATGATCTCTGATTAGTATTCACATGTCCCTCACCGCTGGGAGTTCGAATCCTAACCGGGACCAGACCGATACGCTTGCGACAAAGTAGTCCGACTGGCTCAAGGAAGGTCAGAGTTCTACCAAGGCTCGTACCTGGTGTTTTTCTCCACCGTTGAAGCTTCAAAAGTCGCTGAAGGATCATGACTGCTAGCGCCGGACGTTCAACCTCAGAAAAATAGGGGCATACACATAACAAACAACCTATACTTTAAAAAGTTGTGTAACAACACACAACATACCTCCTATAATCGGTCCGAGACCCTCGGCACACCCGTACATCATGTTAACCATCGCCATCCCTTGTGGATAAAGTTCTAATCCCGTAACTTCAAACATGATCGCTGGAGCTAACGCCGCTGATATTCCGACGAACAGACCAAGAGTTCCACAAACAACTATCAGTGGCCAATAATCATCCATATTAATCACCAAAATATGAAGTGTTGCCATGGCAACCGACGTGTACAGCCAATGAAATATCGATGGATGATCGCTGAAATATACATTACTTAATGTATAACAGTCATTTCATACGATTAATATTTTTTTGAGAGTTAAGAGCCGTTTTATCGAGTCGTTTTTGTACAGTTAACCCCGTGTTAGCGGTCTCCTCCGAATAAAGGTCGCTCTATGAATATAGGCAACTTTTTAAAAAAAACTATCATTGGCTATTTAGTATTAAATGACCTCCGAACAAGTACATTCTAGAATTACAGCCAAACCTGTCTGTAAAGGCCACATTTTTATCTTCCCCAAAACTGGCTTTTGTTCACAGGTGGGACAGTGATTCTAGCATGTACATGTTTACATAGACATTTTAGTGTTTCTGTCACGAATTCGAACGTATCAAGGGTACAGAAATTCACCATTAAATCTTTCTTTAAGTCGACACATTGATCTGATTTGTTTACATTATCTAAAATACTTTAGTAAATCATTAAAACAGACGAAAAAGCAGTTTCTTCACACTAAGTGTTGAATTTATACACGAAATGTTCAAGCGGTTTCGCTTGCCTCCGTAAAGTGAATGTCCGTATTTTTTACCGCATTCATAGGTAGCACAGTATAACTTCGATATAAAAACCACCTTTGAGACCCAAAAAAATCCTTCATATTGATGTGGCCTCATAATTAAGAAATTTGTAAACCAGTCTGAACATAGAATAGTATGTATAATGAGGCAATGTTTATATTTAGATGGTCTCATTGATGAAGAAATATTGAAAACCAGTCCGACTGTAAGTGCCCGCAATAATGAGGTGATTTTGTTATCAAGTTGAAGTGTAGAACTTTATTTTGAAAATCGATACGATGAAATGGTCCTAACTTTGAACTGAACTGTTTGTAAATAGGAAAATAAAGTCCAAAGAAAAGCAGCTTTAAAAGACGTAGTTAATAAATTCATAGTAAAACACGGTTTTAGTGATTTCGGATACAGTGAAAGATTCGGACACAATGTAGTATTTATTTCTCCTCGAACAAACCCTCTTTTCTTTATTTCGTTGTCATGGACATCGTTAAAAATGGATGCAGTAAAGTAGTTGCATCAGGAATCAAATATAATCGTCAACTAATGCAGATATTGTTTTACAAACCATTTAAATCGTAACAGAGCACCAAGCAATCTTCCAAACATACTCCCAAACCCTATAAGTGACGCCAGTAAGGATCCGAACTCCCTTGTGTAGCCTCTAGATACCACATGATCCACAATAAACCACGCCTCCGCATTAGCTAGCCAATGGCAATAGACATAAGTAATTAAATATGTAGCAGATGCAAGCAAAGATGTGCTTTTGAATTATGAAAATATGAGAACAATGTGTCCTCTGCCCTTGAAAATAAGAATTTTCACAAGTGAGATATTCCCGACCAGCTAGCTTACGTGGCAAGTCGGTGGTCCATAAACGGTTTATGTCTAGGATCTGGAGCTGGATAGTCGCTAAGTTAGTGCGTCGATTAATCCAAGTGAAAAAATCTAGTACATTTGCGTGATTGATAAAAACACCCTAAGGCTTATACTATATTTATAAATGATATTTCAAGACACGAAGTCAATCTGAGACGTGTGCATGACTAATTTTCGCTATACAGTTTAACCCGAGCTATGAATACATATCATGAAATTAGAAACGCTAAGGGAAGCGAGAGTTTGCGAGCAACTGGTGTTTCTAATTCATGTAGAACAGTCATTTTAGACACTAAACAACTTAGTGTTTGCCCTATTTTCCCCATCGTACTCTTAATAAAATGAAGGTCAGACTATATCTGCTGAAGAGCCCAGACAGGCGTCTTCATGAAATTAATTGGTACAAAATTCAAATGATCTCGGCAGCTGGTTGGCTGAAAAAAACTAAATGCTTGTAAAGAACTATAATTATAGAGATATAAATAATGTACTTATAATATGGAATTTCTTACAAGAATAAGCGAAGCAGAAGTAATTGACCATCAAAATCCAGATGACAAAATCTACGAGAAGCGGTGTATATTGTGTACGGCACACTCCGTGGTTAGTACTTGGAGACTGAGTTGTCGTCCCTGAGTAATAGAAATCTCGCGAATAATGCAGAAACAATCCGCATGGGAGCATATGAAGACACAGACCCCCGGATAGAATGAGGGTACCAAACCATGTGTACTGTGATATAAATACTTCAAACAATAGAGGCAGAGTGGCTTGTCCGAGACTGGTTCCCAGCATTAAACAAACTAAAAACACAGTCGGGTTCTCATGAAAAGTCCAGCTAATTGCAATAAATGATGCAAGATAGATAACACCCATAGCCGAACCTGAAATGAAATATGTATGTTTGTATTTAACCAATCAAACGACTATAGAATGATTGAACAATCGAACTGACAGCTACTGTGGTCGCATTTGAATCACTTTGGCAGTATGTACTAAATGTCGTGGATTTGCCAAAATCGGTCATTTCGAGGGTGCGTAAATTCGTGTAGTTTCAAATTTCGGATAGATGACTTTTCGGATACATTTATTATTCGATATTCCGTGGACAATCTCATTTAAAAAACAAGAACTGGTTGATACTGTTTTGTTATACACATTCAACGATAATCGAGGTTTTTGGTCAAATGACCTTGTACTCAGGACTCCATTTCCAAGGTCAGTTTGCTGTACATTGAACTGGTATATACGCTTTGTCAGGGGAGACTACTCGTAATTTAAATGTTTTCATTGCATGAACAAGCCAGAAGAAGAAAATCCACCACTTGCCAGAAATAAATCCGGTGCACAGAATGATCATCCACAAATTTTGACCGGTGAGTGGACTGATGACAAACCCAGCGCCACACACAATACTCGCGAGCATTATGCTCACTCCCGGTCCGTATTTCCTAATCTGTCCGGTGAAAAATATACCTAGAAAGGGATTTAGACATACTCATGTATATATATACATTGACCATAGTAATCAATTTAGCGAAAAAACAACAACACGAATTTGAACGACATCTGAGTGCGCAAGCAGAAAAAATCAGACTTAAATCGGATTCGAAGGGTCGTTTTAACCAAGGAAGGTATTTCTACGCATACAACTAATCGGAAAGACAATTTTGTAGACCAAAAATGAGTGGTCTAAATATATGTACAGTACAACCTCTCCAGAGCGGCCCTCTGTAGAGCAACAACCTCTCTATAACAACAACTTCAAATTTTCCCTAAACTGATACTTACTGTAAATTTAACCTCTGTAAAGCAACAACCTCTAAACAACGGCTAATATTTGCAGCTCCCATAGGGTGTTGCTCTACAGAGGTTGTACTTTATTGTGATTTCCTCATTATCAAGTTGAAGAAAATGTTAAAATTCTGTCCAAATATATACATAGTAAGTGATCGTTATAATGAGACGGTCGTTATATTGAAATGATTGTGCCAAGTGGGGCTTTACTGTATAACTGATTGTCACTTGCCTGCACCACATGCCATCCCCATGTTAAAACTTTGCACTAGTGCCGCATCTGTTCTTGTGACATTGAACACAACGATAAGTTCCGAGTACATCACACTCAAGGCATAACCCAATCCGTTGCATAACAACAGCTGAATCATACACGCAATCAGAATCAAGCACTTTCGAGATTTGCACGCAATGGGTTGAGTTCTGTAACACGAAAGAGTTTAAACAAATTGTCTCTTCACTTCATGCCAATACAATAATTCGGTTTAAAATTATAGAAAAGTTACCTTCACGCTGGGAACATTTCACTTCGAACGAGACTCGAACCATACGCCTATGGAGACTGGATTCAGAAATAAACCTTCTCATTGGTCGATTTTAAGGCAATGCCGGAAACCAAACAATCGGACGCAAGAGGTTGGTAACATAATCTAAGTCTACAGGAATTACAGGTTTGTTTGTCAATTTTATATTTCTTATCATTATTTGTATAGAAAAGAATTGCATTTCGTATTAACATAAATGTTAATAGTCAATATATACATTTTTGTGCACACCGGTCGATTTTGACAAAAATTACAATTACATAATATTCAAATTAAATAATAGAACACCACATACATTTATACGTTGCGTTCAAGATGGAATGTAAAACCTATTTCTTAGGCAATATTTTCATATTAAAAAATATTACTTTTTTAAAATAAAAACATTTAATAAAACAAAACTTTAAATAACTAAATACATGTACACGAATCTAACTTTTAATTAGCAAAATTCTGAATTGTAATTGTTTAAGAACTAAAATTAACATAGCATTACACTTAGCGTGGACGGTCCACAAAGTGTCCAGTAGAAGGAGGGAACAATCTGAAAATATAGTTATGAAAACACACAATATAACAAAATAAAGAGAGCGATGTTTGATCATCCTATACCGGCTTTAAGCCACCTTATTAAACCTGTTTCTACCGATGTTTTCCCGACAAAGACATTTTGTCTAAGTCAGGCTGCCGCCAAAGCGATGAATATACTGTCACCAGTAGAAGTGAAAAACATACTTCATGACTTTTGTTAATGCCGTTTATCAAATCGATAAACGCGTGTCCATTGTTTACAATGCAGTCAGAAGACAAATTGTGTGCCTCATGACATTTTTGGTAATGCCGTTTATCAAATCGATAAACGTATGTCCATTGTTTACAATGCAGTCAGAAGACAAGTTGTGTGCCACATGACCTTTTTGGTAATGCCGTTTATCAAATCGATAAACGCGTGTCCATTGTTTACAATGCAGTCAGAAGACAAAATGTGTGCCAAATGACCTTTTTGGTAATGCCGTTTATCAAATCGATAAACGCGTGTCCATTGCTTACAATGCAGTCAGAAGACAAAATGTGTGCCACATGACCTTTTTGGTAATGCCGTTTATCAAATCGATAAACGCGTGTCCATTGCTTACAATGCAGTCAGAAGACAAAATGTGTGCCACATGACCTTTTTGGTAATGCCGTTTATCAAATCGACAAACGCGTGTCCATTGTTTACAATACAGTCAGAAGACAAAATGTGTGCCTCGTGACCTTTATTAATGCCGTTTTTCAAATCGATAAACCTGTGTTGATTGTTTACAATGCAGTTAGAACACAACACATTAAAGAATCCCATCTCTTCCCCCTCCCCAAAAGCTACCATCTGCGAATCTCACCAGCCCCAATACCCACCCAACTCATAGGAACATAAGAATGCGAGGAACCAGTATCCAGGAGGGAACACCAAGGAACGATCCGCAGTAAGACTTACAATGTGGTCTTTATTTGTTTTATGATTCGATTTCATTTACTATGATGATGGTAAGGCCCAAAAAACAGCTTATGCAGCTTATATTCTTTAGTTCTATACACTAAACGACTTCTAAAGCGCACAATATAGATAGTGTCATTGGTTCGTTCCCAATTCGTTTTATAATTCACCAATAATTACGTATACCACCCACATTGATTGAAAATCTTGCTTGAAGCTTAACCGAAATTATTCACAAGACCTTGAAAACAATAAAATAAATAAAAACAACAACAGCACCCTTTCCGCAAGTATGACTTGGTCAGCCCCGTTAATGGTGCATTACTTATATCTATATAACAGTCAGCAGTTAAACTAACAAATATAGGTGATTACCCGAGTACTCGGATACTCGCCACAGCCCTAGTGAACACTATGCATTGACACATGGTTAAAGCAATGATACCTTTTTTTCTTAATTAACATAAAAGTTATTTCATGTAATTACCTCATCAAATAATATTACTCACTTTTTATTCCTTGGGTCGTGATTTTGTAAAATGTAGACAGTCTCAGAATCTACAGATCGTAAGCTTTCCTGGTAAAGTCTGGCAATTGTAATATCCATTGTCGTCCTTCGAAGTACTCGTTTTTAAATGTGCGCCTTGTTTCGCGTGGTGAACCTCTTTTATAAACTTCTTTTGCGTAATATACCAGTTCATTATGCATGCTCACATTTCTTGGTGATGTTATGAGAAGAAAGATTTTGGTCCTGCACGATAGATTTTTTCGAGAGTTATCGATATTCCATTACCGTGGCAATCATTGGGGTACAACGAATCGTTGCCATTGTGTACGTGCAGTTTGAGCTGAAAAGCAGCCATTTCATTGTGTAATTAATATGTATGTATGTTACAATCGTACAGTATACGAAAATAAATCGCTCGCTTATATTACGTAGTTTACAATGCATTCACTTATAATGTAAATCTGGCAGCTACCAGTTTCAGTGTGGGGAATCCACGTGACCTAATGACGTCACAAAAGTATCGTAACAGGAGCGTTTTCTGTCATTCGAACTAGGAAAACACCATGTAAGAGTTTTGTTTATTGTTTTCTGTTGAGACCACAAGTCATAACTGTTGCAACTCCTTGCATAAAGAGCAATCTCCTGTACAGAGTTTTTTTACTGAAGGCCCTCTACTCTTTTACTTATCTTGTCCAAACCGTTTGACAGTGTTGTTAAGATGAGCGTTATTTTTACAAGAACATTCTAGAAATTTACTTAACTACTTATTTAACCCACCACGTGAGATTAACACGTCGTTTTATTTACAAACGGTGTCGTGAGAATGGCTCGTCGTTTTATTTACAAACGGTGTCGTGAGAATAACACGTCGTTTTATTTACAAACGGTGTCGTGAGAATGGCACATCGTTTTATTTACAAACGGTGTCGTGAGAATGGCACGTCGTTTTATTTACAATCGGTGTCGTGAGAATGACACGTCGTTTTATTTACAAACGGTGTCGTGAAAATGGCACGTCGTTTTATTTACAATCGGTGTCGTGAAAATAACACGTCGTTTTATTTACTAACGGTGTCGTGAGAATGGCACATCGTTTTATTTACAAACGGTGTCGTGAAAATAACACGTCGTTTTATATACAAACGGTGTTGTGAGAATTACACGTCGTTATATTTACAAACGGTGTCGTGAGAATGGCTCGTCGTTTTATTTACAAACGGTGTCGTGAGAATAGCACAGCGTTTGATTTACTAGCGCTGTCGTGAGAATAACGCGTCGTTTTATTTACTAACAGCGTCGTGAGAATGACACGTCGACTTATTTACAAACGGTGTCGTAGGAATAGCACATCGTTTGATTTACAAACGGTGTCGTGAGAATAGCACGACACAAACTAAAAAACAAAGGCGTATGTGCGACACTCTCAAGAGATTCGCTTTACACCTGATCATGAAATGATAAGAACATAATATTTTTAACACCTTTTATACCACTGTGCTAATGCTTGCAAACAACTTCAAAATATGTATATTTTATTATAAAGGTATTTCTAATAAATCTATTTTAGTATTTTCTGTAATGTTCTTTGCATGTGCTGGTGGATGATAAATTGTACTTAGTGGCTTTTTATTTGAGTAACAAAATACTGAACAATTTGACAGATATATACTAAAAATTCAAAACATGTTTTAATTCACGTCCAAACGCTAATATTTGTGCCCCGGGGATTAACACAATCTATACAAAACCTTATATTGTATAACTGTATCACACCTTCACATAAATAACATAACAAAAACTTAAAACTATTTTTATATGAATAAACTCAGGACATAAGTTCATATTAGGTGTTTTAATGTTTCATGATGCAATCTTTTTCTGTTTAAGGCACAACGGGGTTTTGTTGCATTTTTTTAAAGAATCATTGGGCATAATTTAAACACTGCTAGTAATTATTCAATTATTGAAGCACTTGCAATCAAAAGAATGTCGATTTTTACTTACCTTTTGACAAATCATTTTGGTTTATTCTATATATTAATTGTATACATCAACAAAAATACATTCAATGTACAGATAATATAGCCATTTTATACACGTTAATTCAAAGGATATTCAAGGAATTGAAATACAATGCAATGTGGAGGGAAGGATTTTAACACACATGCAGTCAGTATCATACAACATAATCAATTGAAGTACATGTTATTATCAATGAAATAATATATCATGTGTAGAGTTCAATTTCTTAAACATCAGAAAAAAATGGAAAGTGTTATTTTTAAGGATGAAGTATAATTCAACAAAGACTTATAACACAATGACTACATAAAGTAAAACTTCGTTATTTCGAACATCGATATCACGAGCACTATACTTATCTCGAGGAAATATTGAAGTCTCGACACTTTTTCTTCTTACTTGTGTATGAATTTCCATGTTTATTATGAGCATCGTTATCTCGATATCTGTAAATTATTCCACAGTATTCGGAGCGACATATAAAACGTAAAATGAACATGAGCATGTATATACACAGTCAAAGCCGTAAACAAAGTCAGTCCGAAGGGGAACAGAGATATGGACAATGAACTGCAAATAAAAACACGTTACTGTGGAATCATTAATTTTCGTTTGGGATTTCATTTCGTGGATTTCGTGGGTCGGCATTTCTTTTCAAAAGTCAAAATCCACGAATTTATGTCCCCACGAAATAGCCATTTTAGTAAAAACCACGAAAATTGAGCCCAACGAAAATAAATGAAAATACAGTATTTTCTATGTGGTTTGACATCGTCAGGATTATTCGGTGACTTCTAACTTCAGTAACAATGGATGAAGACCCCGGTTGTTACACCTGGGTAGGACCACTCGGACCTTCTGTAAGATAGCTTACGTGTGCTATTTGGTCCCGGATGGGATTTGAGCTCAGAGCAGTGAGGGGCTAGTGACCACTAGTCAGAGACTGTAACCACTCGATCACGGATGCACCTTGCTGTTAAACAGAGGTCAATTAGTTTAATTACTTACAAGCCGGTTAATTTACATTTTGCAGTATAATACATATGGTTTTGTTTATTATAGTGTCGCCCCTATTGGAAAGGCCAGCCAAGTTGGCTTATGAGACCCTATCTTGTCACGGTTTGCACAGTACCTCCCGAATCCCTTCTCATTTTGTATAAAAGTTGTTTTTTCGCAAAATGTGTTCTTACAGTAATCACAAGTTTGGCTGTACATGTACAGACAAGTCTGTGTTAACTGGCCACCTCCAAATAAAGACCACTCTGTGAATAGTTACCGTTTATTTAAAAACTGTCATTGATTACTAGTAATCAGAACAAAATGACATCCAATTAAAGGCTGTCTGTCAATAAAGGTCACGATTTGTCTTTTCCAAGCGATTCCGTTGTTAACATGTTTGACGGTATTTCTAAATATGAATATAAATGTATATTTAGCTACAGATGTATAGACACGGTGTGTTTTAGATAAACTGGTTATAATACAGTGGTGTATTTATAAGTATAAAAGTATATAATACATCGTCCATTAACTAGTTTATGATAAAATCACTTCGTCAAGTGAGAGCGGTTTACTTTGTACATCAAAGCTGGTTAAATACATGTATAGAGAAATCTAGAACGCCTCGGTACATGCCTAAGCATAATAAACAGTCATTATTTGAGCGATAATTTTATCTTTTTATTTTCGATATTCGGTAGAGTAAAAACATTCCCTGGGTGTTTATGCGATTTTTTCCACTAGGGATAAACATCACATCAACTGTGGATTCAGAGGGAGGGAGAGGCTCACCCGACGCCCCCCCGCCTTTAAAGTCCCCGACCATAGATAGAAATAAAATATCATTCAATGAAATAGTCTACTTTCCCTAAATATAACGCCCCCTACCTAGCCGAGAATCCTGGATCCGCCCCTGATGCCGGTTCATATTCGTTTTGTATGAGTTTTACGCCCCTTTTCAACAGTCAGAGTCATATGAGGCGGACATATCACCTAACCATCGCTCCTGGGAAGAACCAGAACTAAACTCACATCCTCCATAAACAACTGCCTACTTTCTCAAATAAAGAGACATAGTCGGTAGCTGGGCTCGAGCCCACGACCCTCTATCAGTGTTGTGACTGAACAACTGTTATGACGGAGGAAACCATTAGGCGTATACATGGGCTTCGGTTAACTAGCTGGACATCTTCGTCACGTGTGAAAGTTGGTACCCGGTTTGTACCCTAATGGGAATGCTATTATACTTTTTAGGTAAAAACATGACATTGTACGGTATATCGGATATTTCCCACCGGGGGGGGGGGGTTGAAACCGGGACCAGCACCGTAACAGCGAAACGGGGATGTGAAGAGCTAATGATAACTAGCCAGAGATGAAATTTATAGTTCATTTAAAGCAATATAAAGAATAGATGTACAGTACAACTTCTCCAGAGCGATCCTCTGTACAGCAACCTCTAAATAAAAACACCTTCAAAATTTCGCTAAGCTGATAATTACCATAAATTTAACCTCTGAAGAGCAACAACCTCTAAACAACGGCCAATATTTGCAGCTCCCACAGGATGTTGCTCTACAGAGGTTGTACTGTATAATTGTTTATGACGAATCATTTGTACATTGTGTAGTTATATTTGTATGCAACACATTTACGTTCAACGACGAAAACGAAAACCACATTTTAAAACAAACAAAAAAAAGCATCTTATAAATGCAAATTATTTGAATGCTTAAATTATAAAGATTTCGCACAACTGTTACTGGTATAATTGATCGCTTTAATTCACACAGATATATCTTAATAGCTAACGCTGCACCTTCATTAACTTCTGAAACTAAGGACATACTAATTCTCGGGTGATGAATTAGACTAAAAAATGGTTTGAAGGTTTACGTAATTGAATCCGCTGTAGTGACACTTACATGTAATTGAAAGTAGTGTTAACTTCGTAAATATTACATACTTTTGCGATCAATGGGGAACAAACTTTGAAGTGAACAAATAATAAAATTCTCAAACATTGTTAAATTCAATAAATACAATAAATTTTGTTAGCTTATAGGTACATACTTATTTATATCTAAGTTTCTCATGGCCTTGCGGTCTAATCGCGCGCTTCTTTTACATACAAGTACTTTGATAAGACCAACATTTGGACGTACAGTACAACCTCTCCAAAGCGGCCATCTCTTGAGCAACAACCTCCCTTCAACAACAGCATGATTTCCCTACTGCACAAATCGCTTCCATGTACAATAATCAAAAACATCACATTATATAAGTTGGTTCCTTGTTACAACCTCTATAGGACATTTTCAGGTCAGTAGGTCAAAGGTCAAGGTCGATGAAAGTATAAACAAAAAAATACTATTATGTCATACGCTTTTGGGGTACATATATAATGTTCCTTTAAGAAGAAAACGTGTAGCAGTGATAATAAGTACCAACAAATGTTACATCAATAAGTATTCTTGTTCTGCAAAATAAATAAAAATACGTCAGTTTATTTCTATTCTGAAAATGGCAAATTTCGACACGGTGGGACAGAGAACAGAAAAACAAAAAAGCTGGCCTTATGCAAATTTATTATTTCAACGCTTCACCAATCTTAACAACAATTTAAAGAAAATAAGCAAACGCATAATGGATTAAACTATTATTTCAAATTATCACCATCTTGAAATGGTCGAATGGAGCCGATATATATGATAATAAGTTTGTTATTCGTTTGTTAAGAGATGATTTTTACTATATAAGCCAACATATGTGTTTTAAAACAGGAGTAAGGTTTCGAGAGCGCTTTCTCAATCTATATACTAGCATATAATTCTTGTCATACGCGGAGGTATCTCAATTAAATTTTGTTTTTGAAGCGATCGCAGATAGGAATTTTAAAAAATGAAGAGGGTGCTTTTGTGTCTCTTTTGTATTTCTGTTTTATCAAGCAATCACGTGATACTGTCAGACGACATATCAGAACCAGAATCAATTTTAGAAAAATCACGTGACTCATGTAGTAGCACGATCGGCGCATGCGCAAACGCTGAGGATGACCAGCACAATGAGGATGAGAAGATGAAATACAGACAGAACTCTGCCGATTTACACGATGACGATCCAGACGCAGAAAATGACAATCACGAAATAGAAGATGAAGAAAGCGTATTTGAATTTCCAAAATTAACAAGAATTGAACCAGGTACATGTATACACAGTAATATTGTGGCTGTAATAACCTCTTTTGGGACGCAGGACACGAGCCAATTTTTTTTAATTGGACGCGGGACTCACTCCTTAAAATATGGAGGGATTCGGGACTTAGTGGAATATTAAAAGGGACGCGGCACTCATGGGGGGGGGGGGGGTATTACAGCCCCAATAATTTTACCATTGGTTGTATCATTTCTTATTATCATCATATTTCATTTTTTATTTGTCCGTCTTGAAATGACGTATTATTGGAACATCTGTGACTGTCTACAACAGTTATTTGGATGAAATTTTGAGAAAAGAAACTCGTGCCGAGCGTTTTTGGATAAAACTTAAACCAAACTCTTTTGGGTTTTCAAAGACGGCCCGGATGTTTTCCAGTTACTGTACGGATAATTTAAGGTAATAGGACCCCTGATACGGTATTTCAAAGATCTGTCCGCCAAAGATTTAGAAAAAATTGGGTGTTACGATCCTTATTTTTCTGATTCCTTTGCCGTAATGATGTCAACATGCAAGCAGATCGGATGTGCGTTAAAGAGTTTTGCACTGATGTTATATTTTAATATTTTCATTCAGGAAAAATTGGTGACGTTGTAGAGGTTGAACTCGAAGATGGCAAATTTTATCAGCGAATAACACGATCAACGGATCCACCCGTATTTGGTAAAGTAATAAACTAAAAGATAAAAACGTATACAATTTGGACCTCGGTAGATCTATATCTCTAAGATTTCTCCTTTTTCATTCGTTACGTTTGGCAATCGGAACTCCTCGGTGTTTTTTAAAGAAAAGTGCGTATTTCACAGTTACGGAAATGCCCGAATAGTTACGATAAAACATTGTGTGATTTCGCCATTTTTACACGTGACTTACTGTGCTATATCTCCGGGTCAGACCAACCTTAAAATGCCTTGTGGACAACTTAGCCCAACTACGCATACAAGTTATACTTTCTTTCCTTTCCATAAAGATGTTTTTCTCCCGTGTTTGACTCAACTTTTGAATTGCAATTCAATAAATCTGAGAGGTTTTTATTATAGGGCTATCTAAAGATGGCCGTTATTCAAAGATGTTCGTTGAACTCATATTTGACTATATTTCAGAGATCCCGAACTATCTAACTATTGAAGAAACTAAAATGATCATTGATGCTGCCTCAGCTAAAGGTATGGTGACAAGTGGTATACTTGGAGAAGACATAGAAGATGAATTCAAAGCTGCGGATGATCTAACAGAGGTAATCAATATGTGTAGTGACCCTTGAATTTAAGTTTAAAAATAATTTTACCAATAAAATAATCTAAAGACAAAGTATTCTTAAAGCAATATTGATAGATGTATTTAACCAAGTCTTTCTCGTGTAGTTTACATCACATTTGCCAAAGGATCAATCTCAAATGACATGGTATTCAATAAGTGGTGAAAACGTGTGCTGTTTTTTGTGCAAAATTCATAGCTATGAAGTACATGTTGTCCAGTGACCATCATGACTCCGCCCCCATCGTTTGCATAATTAATCAAACGTTTCACAGGGGAGTTGAATTCAACTAAAACTGAGCAGGATGAGAAGTCAAAATTTATTCCTGTACATGTATACAAAAACGTCTTGGCCACTACGCATACGTAACCATGTAAACGCTAATATGCAAATGAGTTACTATAAATAGAATCCAATATGGCGCCCGTTTGTTTGCCTCTAACTACTAACATTTGATTTGCTAAAATTCCCACTATCAAACAGTTTTAATTGAATTATTGGTTATTAAGAAGATTATTTCCTAAAATGTATGCAACTTTAATTGTCAGCAAGTTTGATGTCATATGAACCATGGTTTTGATGGTTAATTTTACATATACATGTATGTAAATGTACATTTTTACCTCTTGTAAAACGCAAATAGTGTTTTATTGGAAATTCGAAATTATACGGCATGTACATGTATTTATAGTTTGAATGGACAAGTAATAATAATTCTTTTTTAACTGTAACATATTAACACTTCTGAACGTTTGGGTTTGCGTCGCACCAACAACTACGCTCATTTGACGACTTTTCTGGTTTTAATAGTGGATGAAGGCCCGTGCGTACACATGGATGAAGGCCTTCCGGTAAGCAAGCTGTTCAACTTCCTCACATGTGAAATTTGCTTCCATGTTGGTTTCGAACTGACAGCAGTGGCGGGCTAATACATTCACTTTACAGTATCCGATTCTTCGCTGAATCTGACTTCAGTCGAATCATGTTTCATTGTATTATATTCTGTGCTATATCCGGGTTCACTATAACCGTGATTTTCTGTATTTATCTGCGCAGGTTTCCCGAGTGAGTAACCAGTCTTGGTTATCCGATTACGATTTACCTGAGGAGAAGATAATCGGTCTTCGAACAAGGTACCAGTTTCTATCCTGAGTTAGCAAGATACATCTCTGACACCAAACTACTCGCACCTGTTACGTCACGCTTCACTACCGTATAACTTTATGTACTGATAAAGGGAAGTAACCGCCGCGGGGAGTTACCTTCAATTTGACTTTCTGTGATATTTTTCATTACTATGCTTTAATTATTCAATTGTGAATTCTGCCCCGAATAACTTACAAGTTTGTTAATCGAACAAAAGGGTAAATCATGTATTTATTTATCTATCTGTTAAGATGAACCAATCGCTTTATATAACTGAAACACCGTCTAAAAAACGGCTTTAGAACCGCTTAAACAAAATAACGGTATGCTCGCTGGGGAAATAAAAACTTCACTGCATCAGATTCTTCATTTAATAAGAGTTCATTATAACCGTCTTTAATTGTACCATGTATATTTCAGATTACAGAATCTTGTGCAGTTACCTAAACTGCTCTTGGAGGGCAGTGAACAACTGCAGGTAAAAAAGCAAAGATAATTATGTTGTTTTTTAAAAGGTCATTTATCTGGCAATAGTCTTTAATGTAGTTTTCTATGAGCCAAATATTCAGTAACTAACTAGCGCTACAACCTCTTAGTAACAAACTGGCATAATTTTGTTACTCTCAAAGGGTGTTGCTTTTGAGAGGTTTCACTCTGCTAAATTTGTATTTGTAAACAATATGCATTATCAAAGTGCGGGAGATCAAAGTATATATCATAGACAGCCAGTGCGAAAATAAGTATTTTTCAAAATAAGATGGTCTCTTTTATGAAGCGGTCCCTAAACGTGGTCTTACTGTATTGGTATGTTTAGGTCGTGAGCTACACAAAGGGTGGTCATTACCACGCCCATATGGATACGTCCGTCACAGCTGAGACTGAACATTTACCGTGTTGTTATCAGGCACCAGAGTGCTTTCAGTTGATGAAAGAAGGATCCACAGATTTGGATTCATGTTGTCGAGTTTGCAGGTATCACAATCTTAACTACCTTCTTCTACATCGCCAGTATCATCATAGTCTTAACTACCTTCTTCTACATCACCAGTATCATCATAGTCTTAACTACCTTCTTCTACATCACCAGTATCATCATAGTCTTAACTACCTTCTTCCACATCACCAGTATCATCACATCACATCACAATCACTATCAGTATCATCAACACCAGCATTGACTTCATTAACAAGAATGTTACCAACATCATCATCATCACCAGTGTCGTCATCGTCTCTACAAAAACAACACCACTATTAACTTAGTCACCGTCTTCATCAACATCACCATAATCAACACCATCATCATCTCCATTTGTATAATTACTACCATCAACAATATTATCACCAACATCAGCATCAACATGACTGATACGTTCAACATCATCATTATTTACCTCGGTAGCACCTTCGGTATTATCAGCATCAGACTTACCGTTAATGCTTGCAATATGTATGTGTTGGTCTTATTTATGAATTGTAATAAACAAACGGCTAAGTAAGACACGGAACATGATTTACCACCCTTCTATACAACGAGTAGTAGAGATTTCATAATGCTGTGCACTCTTTTGGATTTAGTTTCCTAGATTAGTTGAAATATAAACGTCAAATCATACTAGAGTCTGTATAACTCCTCACGAAACTGTATCCGAATTTAAAGTTTTAGCCATGTATCAAAGTACAATCAAACCTGTGAATAAAGGCCACCGTTGGGAAAAACAAATGTGGTCTTAATTGGAAGGTGACCTTTACTCGAAGGTCATATCATTCTAATTAATCAATGATGGGTTTGGAAAGAAGGGGCTTTAATCAGAAGTGGCCACTAACACTGATTTTACGGTACATGTAGTATTAACTGGGCTTTTATTCTTTGTGTTCACATACAGGTATGTTACTGTCTTGTACTATCTGTCAGATGTTGAAGAAGGCGGCGAAACAGCTTTCCCATTGGCTGATATATCAGACGAATTATTAGAGGTTAGTAAATTTAATAACGGGCTGGTGTACGGACGGTGAGACGTAATGTTGTAATAATTAAAGTACTGAATGTACATATGGCAACTCAACTTAATAACCTTGCAATGCAACATGGAGCGGGAACTAATTTATCGATCACATGGTGGATATAAAAAAAACGTAATACTTTTGTCCGCATCAAAATTCATGGGCGCCGAGCTAGTGTTGGATATGGCAAGCTGAAATATCGTCGGTGTATTAGAGATAAATTTGATATTTACAGGAAAAACTGATGAATTACACCGAAAATTCTACAGATAATTGGAATAATCTGAGTTATTTCTGCCACGAAGCACCAGTTGTCGTAAAACCGAATCTTGGAACAGCCGTAATGTGGTATAATCATTACATGGACGAAAAGGTATTGTAACTTATCGACAAATTCAGGCAATTTTCTGTATCGCATATTTGTACTATTGACACATAAAGTAAGTATCCAGTATTGAATATTGCGCAACTAATATAGTTTTCTTCGGATATTCATGTATTTGAACACAAACAAAGTAATGAAGTTTTCCATACAATATTCCGTTAAGGTTCCTGGACACTCATATATCACAAATCAGTTTAAGGAGATGGTTTTTCACATGTTGAACGATTTCTTTGTTACTTTTTTGTCGTTTGTTCTACCATTAAACTCCTTATATGTTTGAAACAGAGCAATTTTGATGTGAATAACTCAAAATAATCATAGAATTGAAAATACTTTTGGAATTTGAAGTGATATACGAGGGATGATCGAAATGTAATGTGTAGTGTACTATTATATAACGCGAAAACAATTTGCACGATTTCACTTTTTATTGATACGACTGGATAGCTCTGTTCAATACGTTTATAATGGTATATACATGTACATGAATATTAAGTTCAGCATATCATTGTCAAAAATCTTCATTTCAAGAGAGTCATTCGTTGCCAACTGTTGACAAAATGTTTGGAAAACGTGTTTAGAATTTTGAAGAAATTAGAGCTTACACAAAACTTCGTATAAAAACTCGTTCATCCGTTGCACAATTGCATGACGGACGTAGAAAACGTAGCACTTTGGTCCGCACCAAAATTCATACGCGCCGAGAAAGTGACGACTTTTGGAAAGCTGATGTTTCGTTCAGTAAACAATTTACAATGTATTTACACTCTTGACAAAAAATTGTGATATAAGTAAAGGGAGATCACTGCGCTGGAGATTGCAGGAAATTAATCTTAAGTCCGCACCAAAATTCATATGCGCCGAGCGCGTGACGACTATGGATCGGTTTACAAAAATAGAATAGTAAAACAATGTTTGTGATATATGTAAAGGGAAATAACTCTGCTGGAAAATGCAGGAAACTAATCTTTAGGTGCGTTACTTTCAGACTGGTCATCTTGGCGAGAGTGACTACCGGTCATTTCATGGCGGATGTGACGTCATCAAAGGAACTAAATGGATCGCCAACAACTGGATTTCGGCTTCGCCCGACCGCCATAAACACATTCCACATTATGCTTGGGTAGAGGAAACAGACAATGAAGGTTCTAATGACGATGAAGGAACAGCACAACACCAAACAACTTTGGAAGAGGAAACAGACAATGAAGGTTCTAATGATGATGAAGGAACAGCTAAACACCAATCAACAAATGAACAAACTTAACTACAGTTAAACCACATTTTCAAGCCATCTCTACGTAACGACCGCTTCCTTATTACGACCACCGGAAGCATTTGTAATACGTCCTCAGCATTTTCACCAATCTCTACACAGAATTGTCGTTCGTTACCCATCACATACACCTCTGTCAACATCAAAAGTAGTTCAGAACATGTATCGAAATCTCCTAAGTTTCCATCTAATGCACGAAATCAGGTTTTAGTTTTTTTCTAAATGTAAATTAGTTGTCATAATGTAAAACGACCACGCAGACTTTTGTGATTTATTTCCGTTTAAGCGATTTGAATAACTGGCCTAATTACCGACTGTAAACAAACAGATTCCGTCGAGAAATAGTGCACTTGATAAATGAAACATTTCCTGTGATTTTCCCGTAAACCATTAAAGTTTATTACTCCAATTCATTGTACGACAGAAATTGTTTCTCACAGGTGTAAAGTTTGTACCATTTGTCGCTTTATTCCTTGTTTTACAAGAATCTTGGCAGAGGTCAATCGGATCTCCTCGGTGTTTGTCTATAGAAAGTGCCTCGGACATAATAGGCAGGCCGCCATTTTGTTTTCGCTGTTTGCGGGCTACTTTCCAATTTGGGAATCCCGCGATGGAAACAACTTGATTCTGTTTAAATGGGAACTGATGTATACTTTATCAATATAGCGAACGATAAATAGGTTTGCAGGTCTGTAATTCTGAGAATAATTCTTGAAAACAAGTACCCAGTGTTTGAAAAGTAGTAACCGGAACCGCATAACCAAAATTTGTAACCCTACACTTATGTACGAGGCGTATTTCTCAGTTACGGAAATGCCCGAGAAGTTACGATTGTGACAGGTGTATGGGAGAGATAACGAACGACAACTCTGTGTAGAGGTTGCATTTTCACGTTGATTAATAAGACCGCCTCAATATCATTTCTTTTGGATCTCAATAACAGGGTATAGAGATGATGGACTTAATGTGATATTAAAAAAAACATATACAGTCAAGCCTTTGAACAAAGGCCACCCTTTGGAAAGACAAAATATGGCCTTTATTGGCAGGTGGCCTTTATTCGGAGGTCATTTTGTTATAAACAGTCAATTACGTTTTTTTAAAGAATAACCTTAATTCACAAGGTGGCCTTTATTCGGAGGTCATTTTGTTATAAACAGTCAATTACGTTTTTTTAAAGAATAACCTTAATTCACAAGGTGGCCTTTATTCGGAGGTCATTTTGTTATAAACAGTCAATGACGTTTTTTTTAAAGAATAACCTTAATTCAAAAGGTGGCCTTTATTCGGAGGTGACCGCTAACAGAGGGTCGACTGTACATGTATTCTTAAATCAAAGCGATGCTAACACTGTAGTATTGGACGCGATCAATGCATGATAATATCAATGTTTTAAACATAATATGGTCACTTTTTTGGCCAAATCGTTCTACATTGGTCTTTGTGAATTCACAAAGACATTGTTTATTCGTTTATGTTTGTACCCGTTCATTACTACAAGATTTCTTTTGCATATTACATCAGTTGTGTAACTATGTATTTTATGTATACTTCAAATAAAATGGCTGTCCGGTGTTTGAATGTATGATCTGTGAGAACATTATTGTACTTGTTTTTTTGCTATTGGCATACTATTTTGGTATGATTAAACCAGTTTTCTAAAAGTATTAATGTGAGTGCAAGAGACGATTTCTATGTATGACTTCAAAAATAAATACAGTCATACCTGTGAACAAAGACAACGCATGGGAAAGACACCGCGCGACCTCTATTGACAGGTGACCTTCATTTGGAGGTCATTTTTTAAAATTCTTGATAATCAATGACGTTTTTTTCACAAGAATGACCTTTATTCACAGGGTGATCTTTATTCAGAGGTGGTCGCTAATACAGGCTAGACTGTATTTCATAAAACGGATACCTTTTCACGGCGGATGTTGTGAAGTATTTAGGTCCGCATCAAAATACATGCGCCGAGCGAATGGCGGCCTAGTGGAGTTGAACAATGTTTAATTCACAAAAATGCAAGTTTTTAAACATGTTGTATTTTTGTGTTTGACTTGAAGTTATCTTTTTGATATTCTACACCTTACTCTTTACGAAGAATTTTAACTGCATGCGCGTGATCGATTTGCCGAAGAATGCAATGGAGTAAAATAAAATAGTAACTTAGTTTGTTTCTAAGTTAAACCAACTGAAATTATCATGTGATACCTTTACGAATATAATGTATGTTGGCCTTACAGCAGAATATCAATAATATTAAAATCTTTACAACAAGTGGACATATCATATGTGTTAATATACTCAGAACATGAGAAGGTAATCGTGTAGCTATTATGAACTTAAACCTGATTTGACAAGAAAGATAACTCTTCATTGTCGATATTTTTCTTCACCAGTTGTCTCCCTTGTATCAATTAACCAAAATTGACTCCGTTCCAAGTTGCGGCGCACGAAAGGCTTTATGCAGACAGTGTTAACGGGAACCAATTTAAGTAAACCCGGAAGTAAAGTACCAAAGTAGTTTCGATTTCAGCAGTTCGATATTGTGATTTTGTTAAATATTGATAATGTGCCAATTTTGAAAAAAGAAGAAATTGGATGATTTGTCTTCTACCGAAGTATGTGAACTTTCTCTTCAGCAAATTTTTAAAAGCAGGTAGCAAGTTTCTATATAAGAAAATTAAGATCTTTCACGCACTGTTCAATAATACACAAACAATAAAATGATTATTATGGAACAATTAATGGGTAATAATTAAACAGTTGAGGAAATGTTGAAAATACCAGTTAAACATGATAATCTATTGTGAGGACATTCAGGTAGTTTTATTGACCTTAAAAATAATAAAATTAACTGGAACAAAGTACATGAGACCATCCTTAAAAAAATACTGAGTGTGTTTGCTGTAACGCTACCTATACACTCGGGTAAAAAAAGATGAAATAAAAAAGTAATCGTATTCTTACAGGTATTTTGGTTTACGAATATTAAAGATAATTTTTTTTTTAAAAATCCTACCTACCTACCCACTGATATAGATGACAGTTAAACGAATCAGGCCAGAACGAAGTGTATATTTAGCTTAGCATGGGTTATTGATTGAAATGTAGTAATGGGTCGTGTACTGGATAACAAACAACCTTCTTTCTTTCGTTGATCGTAGTAGAAGTATCCTAAAGTTATAAAATTTAGTACGTCATAATTGCTGTCTATTTTCATTGAGTGACTACACTATTGGTTAATTTGTAAATTTGTTTAACCAAAAATAATTGATAAAAAATGAACACATGACCGCTAAGTAGCGGGTGGGGTATTCACAGTTAACTGAAGACGAAACAGCATAACAAAATACAAATGTAGTTCAGATTTTTATTTACAGTCACATAGTCAAAATACTAATTTTTACAGTATGGTCTTTATTCATACAGTTGGTCTTAATTCGGAGGTGGTCGCTTAACCAGGTTTAAGTGTATTTTAAGTTAACACACATGAACGGAATGCAAGATAAAGCCTGAAAAAATACTCGTTTTATGGTTACCTGACTGATGCTATTTTGTCACCTTAAATTTAATGTAGAGGTACGAAAATACTTCGGCACAAATCGTATCACATGTTCTGTGACTATGTTTGATAAGAAAATTATAAAATTAACTACTGTAATGTTGTTGTTCTTTTGGGTCAAGTTGAGCTAACCATGAGTATTATTTTTTGGTCTGTCAGATTAGTTAAAACATTTTTATTCAAGAAAATACACCATAAAGAAAAGCAAGCAGTATAAAGATCGGAATTAGAGCGATAAACATTAATCTAATAAAGTTCTTGTCCATCATAGGTTGTGTTAACAATATGGCGGAAATAGACCATGTATAAACAAAAAGAATAATATGATTTTTTTACATTTCTGATGGAAGAAATAACAAGTAAACAGATTAGTAGACATGATTGCCAAGAAACATAATAATTGATAATAGATTTTACACACAATATGTACACGCAGTTGCAAATTAAAAAAAACGCATTATCAAAAATTCATGTAATACAATATTATATCAAACATGTCATAGTACGAACTCAATGGAAATGTTGACAAAATCAATTCATGATAAAATCATGCAATAAATACACCAAAATGTTCACTTACACGAAAAAAGACAGTTTTCCATTTCAACATGGTCAATGTTTTATCAGAGGCATAATTACATACATCATGGGATGAGCATATTGTCAAAAACAAAAACTTGCATAAATCGATAACAACAAAAGATTCACTTACACGTAAAAACACATTTTCCAGTTAAATTAGCCAAAGTCCTATTCTACACATCTTTGGATCAGCATATTGTCGAAAAACATAAATCGATAACAACAAAATGTTCACTTACATGTAAATTTTCAATTTACTCTGATTATCATATTCTCACCGACATGTCAGATCTAACATTATATTCTAATAGCCATTATTGCTCGAACCGTTCCTTGGATCGTAGCCCCACAAATAACGCACGTTGATAGGGCTGGTACACACTGCGGGCAGTTCGCCATATGACCACATGGAATGGTTACAATACACGCCATCGCTTTCAAACATATCTTACAAGTTATGTTCTTCTTCATTCTTCTATTTTCTTCCATTAACGAGTCTCCATCTTCAAGATCTTCATCAGAACTAGTTATGGTATCACCATTACCTTCGGCTTCATTCTTAATCTCACACACAATCTTCAGGACTTCTTCGACTGTGGCGGTTTCATCTGTCAACCTTTTAGCTTGGAATGTAGAAACTGCATTTTCATATTTATCTTCTGCGACGTGTATAACTTCAACCAAGGGATAACCAAGCTTAGACACTGTTTCTTCAGCGCTCTCTGTTTTGTTATTCACTTTCTTTATGTATTCGTCACCTTTACATCTCCGCACATGGGGACAGTGTGGGGCAACCATCGCATGTGCTTCCCATGGATCAGCGGTGTCGTCCAAATCTTTAAGCTTTTCTGCACAACAGAAACATTCCAAGATATCTTGATGTCCAGTGTAAATAAATCCTGCGGCGGTGAGTTTGTGGGCATCAATTGATGCCTTGTTCCACGTTTTGAATGTTTTAATTCTTTCGTCAAATTTGGCGTATTCTGGATGTCGAGCGTCTCCTGTTAGGATGTTCAAACTATCCAAACTGGACGACGACTGGTTCTCACAGCAAGCCATAATTTTATCCGAAGACGAATTTTCCTGAACTTATTTTTATTTATATGTTTTTATTGTAATATATTAATCATACGTTTAAAATGTTTAAACCTCTTCTGTATAATAACGAATATCATGAAGATAATTATCAACTTGTTTGGAATCCCAAATTTAACCACTGAATTACGCGCGCTTTACTTTAGAAAAGCGCGCGAATAACGCGATGAATCAGATCGTTCATATCGTACAGTTGAAATAGATGTCATGAGATATAGTTTGGTCCCGGATGGGATTTGAGCTCAGAGCAGTGAGGGGCTAGTGACCACTAGTCAGAGACTGTAACCACTCGATCACGGATGCACCTTGCTGTTAAACAGAGGTCAATTAGTTTAATTACTTACAAGCCGGTTAATTTACATTTTGCAGTATAATACATATGGTTTTGTTTATTATAGTGTCGCCCCTATTGGAAAGGCCAGCCAAGTTGGCTTATGAGACCCTATCTTGTCACGGTTTGCACAGTACCTCCCGAATCCCTTCTCATTTTGTATAAAAGTTGTTTTTTCGCAAAATGTGTTCTTACAGTAATCACAAGTTTGGCTGTACATGTACAGACAAGTCTGTGTTAACTGGCCACCTCCAAATAAAGACCACTCTGTGAATAGATACCGTTTATTTAAAAACTGTCATTGATTACTAGTAATCAGAACAAAATGACCTCCAATTAAAGGCTGTCTGTCAATAAAGGTCACGATTTGTCTTTTCCAAGCGATTCCGTTGTTAACATGTTTGACGGTATTTCTAAATATGAATATAAATGTATATTTAGCTACAGATGTATAGACACGGTGTGTTTTAGATAAACTGGTTATAATGCAGTGGTGTATTTATAAGTACAAAAGTATCTAATACATCGTCCATTAAGTAGTTAATGATAAAATCACTTCGTTAAGTGAGAGCGGTTTACTTAGTACATCAAAGCTGGTTAAATACATGTATAGAGAAATCTAGAACGCATCGGTACATGTCTAAGCATAATAAACAGTCATTATTTGAGCGATAATTTTATCTTTTTATTTGTTCGATATTCGGTAGAGTACAAACATTCCCTGGGTGTTTATGCGATTTTTTTCACTAGGGATAAACATCACATCAACTGTGGATTCAGAGGGAGGGAGAGGCTCATCCGACGCCCCCCCCCCCCCGCCTTTAAGGTCTCCGACCATAGATAGAAATGAAATATCATTCAATGAAATAGTCTACTTTCCCTAAATAATACGCCCCCTACCTAGCCAAGAATCCTGGATCCGCCCCTGGTACCGGTTCATGTTCGTTTTGTATGAGTTTTACGCCCCTTTTCAACAGTCAGAGTCATATGAGGCGAACATATCACCTAACCACCGTTCCTGGGAAGAACCAGAACTAAACTCACATCCTCCATAAACAACTGCCTACTTTCTCAAATAAAGAGACATAGTCGGTAGCTGGGCTCGAACCCACGACCCTCTATCAGTGTTGTGACTGAACAAGTGTTATGGTGAAGGAAACCATTAGGCGTATACATGGGCTTCGGTTAACTAGCTGGACATCTTCGTCACGTGTGAAAGTTGGTACCCGGTTTGTACCCTAATGGGAATGATATTATACTTTTTAGGTAAAAACGTGCAGGATCACCAACAACCTCTAAACAACGGCCAATATTTGCAGCTCCCACAGGATGTTGCTCTACAGAGGTTGTACTGTATAATTGTTTATGACGAATCATTTGTACATTGTGTAGTTATATTTGTATGCAACACATTTACGTTCAACGACGAAAACGAAAACCACATTTTAAAACAAACAAAAAACAGCATCTTATAAATGCAAATTATTTGAATGCTTAAATTATAAAGATTTCGAACAACTGTTACTGGTATAATTGATCGCTTTAATTCACACAGATATATCTTAATAGCTAACGCTGCATCTTCATTAATTTCTGAAACTAAGGACATACTAATTCTCGGGTGATGAATTACACTAAATAATGGTTTGAAGATTTACGTAATTGAATCAACTGCAGTGACACTTACATGTAATTGAAAGTAGAGTTAACTTCGTAAATATTACATACTTTTGCGATCAATGGGGAACAAACTTTGAAGTGAACAAATAATAAAATTCTCAAACATTGTTAAATTCAATAAATACAATAAATTTTGTTAGCTTATAGGTACATACTTATTTATATCTAAGTTTCTCATGGCCTTGCGGTCTAATCGCGCGCTTCTTTTACATACAAGTACTTTGATAAGACCAACATTTGGACGTACAGTACAACCTCTCCAATGCGGCCATCTCTTGAGCAACAACCTCCCTTCAACAACAGCATGATTTCCCTACTGCACAAATCGCTTCCATATACAATCATCAAACATCACATTATTCAAGTTGGTTCCTCTGTACAACCTCTATAGGACCTGTGCATATTTAGGTCAGTAGGTCAAGGTCATATACATTAGATGAAATCCAATTGTATGAATATACAAAAAACTATACATTTGTGGTTTTGCTGACAATGTCCAAGATGAAAGTATAGAAAAAACACAATACTATTATGTCATACGCTTTTGGGGTACATAATTATATAACGTTTCTTTAACAAGAAAACTTGCAGCAATGATAGTAAGTACCAACAAATTTTACATCAATAAATATTCTTATACGAAATCAAAGTACACTATCATCGTTCTGCAAAAGAAATAAAGAAAACACCAGTTTATTTCTATTCTGAAAATGGCAAATTTCGACACGGTGGGACAGAGAACAGAAAAACAAAAAAGCTGGCCTTATGCAAATTTATTATTTCAACGCTTCACCAATCTTAACAACAATTTAAAGAAAATAAGCAAACGCATAATGGATTAAACTATTATTTCAAATTATCACCATCTTGAAATGGTCGAATGGAGCCGATATATATGATAATAAGTTTGTTATTCGTTTGTTAAGAGATGATTTTTACTGTATAAGCCAACATATGTGTTTTAAAACAGGAGTAAGGTTTCGAGGGCGCTTTCTCTATCTATATACTAGCATATAATTCTTGTCATACGCGGAGGTATCTCAATTAAATTTTGTTTTTGAAGCGATCGCAGATAGGAATTTTAAAAAATGAAGAGGGTGCTTTTGTGTCTCTTTTGTATTTCTGTTTTATCAAGCAATCGCGTGATACTGTCAGACGACATATCAGAACCAGAATCAATTTTAGAAAAATCACGTGACTCATGTAGTAGCACGATCGGCGCATGCGCAAACGCTGAGGATGGCCAGCACAATGAGGATGAGAAGATGAAATACAGTCAGAACTCTGCCGATGATTTACACGATGACGATCCAGACGCAGAAAATGACAATCACGAAATAGAAGATGAAGAAAGCGAATTTGAATTTCCAAAATTAACAAGAATTGAACCAGGTACATGTATACAAAGTAATATTGCGGCTGTAATACCCTCTTTTGGGACGCAGGACTCGAGCCAATTTTTTTAATTGGACGCGGGACTCACTCCTTAAAATATGGAGGGATTCGGGACTCAGTGGAAAAATAAAAGGGACGCGGCACTCGTGGGGAGGGGATATTACAACTCCAAAAATTTTGTCATTGGTGGTATCATTTCTTATTATCATCATATTGCATTTTTTATTTGTCCGTCTTGAAATGACGTATTATTGGAACATCTGTGACTGTCTACAACAGTTATTTGGATGAAATTTTGAGAAAAGAAACTCGTGCCGAGCGTTTTTGGATAAAACTTAAACCAAACTCTTTTGGGTTTTCAAAGACGACCTTGATGTTTTCCAGTTACTGTACGGATAATTTAAGGTAATAGGACCCCTGATACGGTATTTCAAAGATCTGTCCGCCAAATGTTTAGAAAAAAATGGGTGTTACGATCCTTATACTTCTGATTCCTTTGCCGTAATGATGTCAACATGCAAGCAGACCGGACGTGCGTTAAGGAGTTTTGCACTGATGTTATACTTTAATATTTTCATTCAGGAAAAATTGGTGACGTTGTAGAGGTTGAACTCGAAGATGGCAAATTTTATCAGCGAATAACACGAGCAGCGGATCCACCCGTATTTGGTAAAGTAATAAACTAAAAGATAAAAACGTATACAATTTGGACCTCGGTAAATCTATATCTCTAAGATTTCTCCTTTTTCATTCGTTACGTTTGGCAATCGGAACTCCTCGGTGTTTTTTAAAGAAAAGTGCGTATTTCACAGTTACGGAAATGCCCGAATAGTTACGATAAAACATTGTGTGATTTCGCCATATTTACACGTGACTTACTGTGCCATATATCCGGGTCAGACCAACCTTAAAATGCCTTGTGGACAACTTAGTCCAACTAGGCATACAAGTTATACATTCTTTCCTTTCCATAAAGATTTTTTTTCTCTCTTGTTTGACTCAACTTTGGAATTGCAAGGCAATAAATCTGAGAGGTTTTCATTATAGGGCTATCTAAAGATGGCCGTTATTCAAAGATGTTCGTTGAACTCATATTTGACTATATTTCAGAGATCCCGAACTATCTAACTATTGAAGAAACCAAAATGATCATTGATGCTGCCTCAGCTAAAGGTATGGTGACAAGTGGTATACTTGGAGAAGACATAGAAGATGAATTCAAAGCTGCGGATGATCTAACAGAGGTAATCAATATGTGTAGTGACCCTTGAATTTAAGTTTAAAAATAATTTTACCAATAAAATAATCTAAAGACAAAGTATTCTTAAAGCAATATTGATAGATGTATTTAACCAAGTCTTTCTTGTGTAGTTTACATCACATTTGCCAAAGGGTCAATCTCAAATGTCAACACTTGGTATTCAATAAGTGGTGAAAACGTGTGCTGTTTTTTGTGCAAGATTCATAGCTATGAAGTACATGTTGTCCAGTGACCATCATGACTCCGCCCCCATCGTTTGCATAATTAATCAAACGTTTCACAGGGGAGTTGAATTCAACTAAAACTGAGCAGGATGAGAAGTCCAAATTTATTCCTGTACATGTATACAAAAACGTCTTGGCCACTACGCATACGTAACCATGTAAACGCTAATATGCAAATGAGTTACTATAAATAGAATCCAAGATGGCGCCCGTTTGTTTGCCTCTAACTACTAACATTTGGTTTGCTAAAATTCCCACTATCAAACAGTTTTAATTGAATTATTGGTTATTCAGAAGATTGTTTCCTAAAATGTATGCAACTTTAATTGTCAGCAAGTTTGATGTCATATGAACCATGGTTTTGATGGTTAATTTTACATATACATGTATGTAAATGTACATTTTTACCTCTTGTAAAACGCAAATAGTGTTTTATTGGAAATTCGAAATTATACGGCATGTACATGTATTTATAGTTTGAATGGACAAGTAATAATAATTCTTTTTTAACTGTAACATATTAACACTTCTGAACGTTTGGGTTTGCGTCGCACCAACAACTACGCTCATTTGACGACTTTTCTGGTTTTAATAGTGGATGAAGGCCCGTGCGTACACATGGATGAAGGCCTTCCGGTAAGCAAGCTGTTCAACTTCCTCACATGTGAAATTTGCTTCCATGTCGGATTCGAACTGACAGCAGTGGCGGGCTAATACATTCACTTTACAGTATCCGATTCTTCGCTGAATCTGACTTCAGTCGAATCATGTTTCACTGTATTATATTCTGTGCTATATCCGGGTTCACTATAACCGTGATTTTCTGTATTTATCTGCGCAGGTTTCCCGAGTGAGTAACCAGTCTTGGTTATCCGATTACGATTTACCCGAGGAGACGATAATCGGTCTTCGAACAAGGTACCAGTTTCTATCCTGAGTTATCAATATACATCTCTGACACCAAACTACTCGCACCTGTTACATCACGCTTCACTACCGTATAACTTTATGTACTGATAAAGGGAAGTAACCGCCGCGGGGAGTTACCTTTAATTTGACTTTCTGTGAGATTTTTCATTACTATGCTTTATTCGTTCAATTGTGAATTCTGCCCCGAATAACTTACAAGTTTGTTAATCGAACAAAAGGGTAAATCATGTATTTATTTATTTATCTGTTAAGATGAACCAATCGCTTTATATAACTGAAACACCGTTGAAAAAACGGCGTTAGAACCGCTTAAACAAAATAACGGTATGCTCGCTGGGGAAATAAATACTTCACTGCATCAGATTTTTCATTTAATAAGAGTTCATTATAACCGTCTTTAATTGTACCATGTATATTTCAGATTACATAATCTTGTGCAGTTACCTAAACTGCTCTTGGAGGGCAGTGAACAACTGCAGGTAAATAAGCAAAGATAATTATGTTGTTTTTTAAAAGGTCATTTATCTGGCAATAGTCTTTAATGTAGTTTTCTATGAGCCAAATATTCAGTAACTAACTAGCGCTACAACCTCTTAGTAACAAACTGGCATAATTTTGTTACTCTCAAAGGGTGTTGCTTTTGAGAGGTTTCACTCTGCTAAATTTGTATTTGTAAACAATATGCATTATCAAAGTGCGGGAGATCAAAGTATATATCATAAACAGCCAGTGCGAAAATAAGTATTTTTCAAAATAAGATGGTCTCTTTTATGAAGCGGTCCCTAAACGTGGTCTTACTGTATTGGTATGTTTAGGTCGTGAGCTACACAAAGGGTGGTCATTACCACGCCCATATGGATACGTCCGTCACAGCTGAGACTGAACATTTACCGTGTTGTTATCAGGCACCAGAGTGCTTTCAGTTGATGAAAGAAGGATCCACAGATTTGGATTCATGTTGTCGAGTTTGCAGGTATCACAATCTTAACTACCTTCTTCTACATCGCCAGTATCATCATAGTCTTAACTACCTTCTTCTACATCACCAGTATCATCATAGTCTTAACTACCTTCTTCTACATCACCAGTATCATCACATCACAATCACTATCAGTATCATCAACACCAGCTTTGACTTCATTAACAAGAATGTTACCAACATCATCATCATCACCAGTGTCGTCAACGTCTCTACAAAAACAACACCACTATTAACTCAGTCACCGTCTTCATCAACATCACCATAATCAACACCATCATCATCTCCATTTGTATAATTACTACCATCAACATAATTATCACCAACATCAGCATCAACATGACTGATACGTTCAACATCATCATTATTTACCTCGGTATCACCTTCGGTATTATAAGCATCAGACTTACCGTTAATGCTTGCAATATGTATGTGTTGGTCTTATTTATGAATTGTAATAAACAAACGGCTAAGTAAGACACGGAACATGATTTACCATCCTTCTATACTACGAGTAGTAGAGATTTCATAATGCTGTGCACTTTTTGGATTTAGTTTCCTCGATTAGTTGAAATATAACCGTCAAATCATACTAGAGCCTGTACAATACCTCACGAAACTGTATCCGAATTTAAAGTTTTAGCCATGTATCAAAGTACAATCAAACCTGTGAATAAAGGCCACCGTTGGGAAAAACAAATGTGGTCTTAATTGGAAGGTGACCTTTACTCGAAGGTCATATGATTCTAATTAATCAATGATGGGTTTGGAAAGAATGGGCTTTAATCAGAAGTGGCCACTAACACGGATTTTACGGTACATGTAGTATTAACTGGGCTTTTATTCTTTGTGTTCACATACAGGTATGTTACTGTCTTGTACTATCTGTCAGATGTTGAAGAAGGCGGCGAAACAGCTTTCCCATTGGCTGATATATCAGACGAATTATTAGAGGTTAGTAAATTTAATAACGGACTGGTGTACGGACGGAGAGACGTAATGTTGTAATAATTAAAGTACAGAATGTACACATGGCAACTCAACTTATTAACCTTGCAATGCAACATGGAGCGGGAACTAATTTATCGATCACATGGTGGATATAAAAAAAGTAATACTTTTGTTAGCATCAAAATTCATGGCCGCCGAGCTAGTGATAGCTATGGGAAGCTGAAATATCGTCGGTGTATTAGAGATAAATTTGATATTTACAGGAAAAACTGATGAATTACACCGAAAATTCTACAGATAATTGGAATAATCTGAGTTATTTCTGCCACGAAGCACCAGTTGTCGTAAAACCGAATCTTGGAACAGCCGTAATGTGGTATAATCATTACATGGACGAAAAGGTATTGTAACTTATCGACAAATTCAGGCAATTTTCTGTATCGCATATTTGTACTATTGACACATAAAGTAAGTATCCAGTATTGAATATTGCGCAACTAATATAGTTTTCTTCGGATATTCATGTATTTGAACACAAACAAAGTAATGAAGTTTTCCATACAATATTCCGTTAAGGTTCCTGGACACTCATATTTTACAAACCAGTCTTAGGAGATGGTTTATCACATGTTGAACGATTTCTTTGTTACTTTTTTTGTCGTTTGTTCTACCATAAAACTCCTTATATGTTTGAAACAGAGCAATTTTGATGTGAATAACTCAAAATAATCATAGAATTGAAAATACTTTTGGAATTTGAAGTGATATACGAGGGATGATCGAAATGTAATGTGTAGTGTACTATTATATAACGCGAAAACAATTTGCACGATTTCACTTTTTATTGATACGACTGGATAGCTCTGTTCAATACGTTTATAATGGTATATACATGTACATGAATATTAAGTTCAGCATATCATTGTCAAAAATCTTCATTTCAAGAGAGTCATTCGTTGCCAACTGTTGACAAAATGTTTGGAAAACGTGTTTAGAATTTTGAAGAAATTAGAGCTTACACAAAACTTCGTATAAAAACTCGTTCATCCGTTGCACAATTGCATGACGGACGTAGAAAACGTAGCACTTTGGTCCGCACCAAAATTCATACGCGCCGAGAAAGTGACGACTTTTGGAAAGCTGATGTATCGTTCAGTAAACAATTTACAATGTATTTACACTCTTGACAAAAAATTGTGATATATGTAAAGGGAGATCACTGCGCTGGAGATTGCAGGAAATTAATCTTAAGTCCGCACCAAAATTCATATGCGCCGAGCGAGTGACGACTATGGATCGATTTACAAAAATAGAATAATCAAAAAATGTTTGTGATATATGTAAAGGGAAATAACTCTGCTGGAAAATGCAGGAAACTTATCTTTAGGTGCGTTACTTTCAGACTGGTCATCTTGGCGAAAGCGACTACCGGTCATTTCATGGCGGATGTGACGTCATCAAAGGAACGAAATGGATCGCCAACAACTGGATTTCGGCTTCGCCCGACCGCCATAAACACATTCCACATTATGCTTGGGTAGAGGAAACAGACAAGGAAGGTTCTAATGACGATGAAGGAACAGCACAACACCAAACAACTTTGGAAGAGGAAACAGACAATGAAGGTTCTAATGATGATGAAGGAACAGCTAAACACCAATCAACAAATGAACAAACTTAACTACAGTAAAACCACATTTTCAAGCCATCTCTATGTAACGACCGCTTCCTTATTACGACCACCGGAAGCATTTGTAATACGTCCTCAGCATTTTCACCAATCTCTACACAGAATTGTCGTTCGTTACCCATCACATACACCTCTGTCAACATCAAAAGTAGTTCAGAACATGTATCGAAATCTCCTAAGTTTCCATCTAATGCACGAAATCAGGTTTTAGTTTTTTTCTAAATGTAAATTAGTTGTCATAATGTAAAACGACCACGCAGACTTTTGTGATTTATTTCCGTTTAAGCGATTTGAATAACTGGCCTAATTACCGACTGTAAACAAACAGATTCCGTCGAGAAATAGTGCACTTGATAAATGAAACATTTCCTGTGATTTTCCCGTAAACCATTAAAGTTTATTACTCCAAATCATTGTACGACAGAAATGGTTTCTCACAGGTGTAAAGTTTGTACCACTTGTCGCTTTATTCCTTGTTTTACAAGAATCTTGGCAGAGGTCAATCGGATCTCCTCGGTGTTTGTCTATAGAAAGTGCCTCGGACATAATAGGTAGGCCGCCATTTTGTTTTCGCTGTTTGCGGGCTACTTTCCAATTTGGGAATCCCGCGATGGAAACAACTTGATTCTGTTTAAATGGGAACTGATGTATACTTTATCAATATAGCGAACGATAAATAGGTTTGCAGGTCTGTAATTCTGAGAATAATTCTTGAAAACAAGTACCCAGTGTTTGAAAAGTAGTAACCGGAACCGCATAACCAAAATTTGTAACCCTACACTTATGTACGAGGCGTATTTCTCAGTTACGGAAATGCCCGAGAAGTTACGATTGTGACAGGTGTATGGGAGAGATAACGAACGACAACTCTGTGTAGAGGTTGCATTTTCACGTTGATTAATAAGACCACCTCAATATCATTTCTTTTGGATCTCAATAACAGGGTATAGAGATGATGGACTTAATGTGATATTAAAAAAAACATATACAGTCAAGCCTTTGAACAAAGGCCATCCTTTGGAAAGACAAAATATGGCCTTTATTGGCAGGTGGCCTTTATTCGGAGGTCATTTTGTTATAAACAGTCAATTACGTTTTTTTAAAGAATAACCTTAATTCACAAGGTGGCCTTTATTCGGAGGTCATTTTGTTATAAACAGTCAATTACGTTTTTTTAAAGAATAACCTTAATTCACAAGGTGGCCTTTATTCGGAGGTCATTTTGTTATAAACAGTCAATGACGTTTTTTTTAAAGAATAACCTTAATTCAAAAGGTGGCCTTTATTCGGAGGTGACCGCTAACAGAGGGTCGACTGTACATGTATTCTTAAATCAAAGCGATGCTAACACTGTAGTATTGGACGCGATCAATGCATGATAATATCAATGTTTTAAACATAATATGGTCACTTTTTTGGCCAAATCGTTCTACATTGGTCTTTGTGAATTCACAAAGACATTGTTTATTCGTTTATGTTTGTACCCGTTCATTACTACAAGATTTCTTTTGCATATTACATCAGTTGTGTAACTATGTATTTTATGTATACTTCAAATAAAATGGCTGTCCGGTGTTTGAATGTATGATCTGTGAGAACATTATTGTACTTGTTTTTTTGCTATTGGCATACTATTTTGGTATGATTAAACCAGTTTTCTAAAAGTATTAATGTGAGTGCAAGAGACGATTTCTATGTATGACTTCAAAAATAAATACAGTCATACCTGTGAACAAAGACAACGCATGGGAAAGACACCGCGCGACCTCTATTGACAGGTGACCTTCATTTGGAGGTCATTTTTTAAAATTCTTGATAATCAATGACGTTTTTTTCACAAGAATGACCTTTATTCACAGGGTGATCTTTATTCAGAGGTGGTCGCTAATACAGGCTAGACTGTATTTCATAAAACGGATACCTTTTCACGGCGGATGTTGTGAAGTATTTAGGTCCGCATCAAAATACATGCGCCGAGCGAATGGCGGCCTAGTGGAGTTGAACAATGTTTAATTCACAAAAAATGCAAGTTTTTAAACATGTTGTATTTTTGTGTTTGACTTGAAGTTATCTTTTTGATATTCTACACCTTACTCTTTACGAATGCGCGTGATCGATTTGCCGAAGAATGCAATGGAGTAAAATAAAATAGTAACTTAGTTTGTTTCTAAGTTAAACCAACTGAAATTATCATGTGATACCTTTACGAATATAATGTATGTTGGCCTTACAGCAGAATATCAATAATATTAAAATCTTTACAACAAGTGGACATATCATATGTGTTAATATACTCAGAACATGAGAAGGTAATCGTGTAGCTATTATGAACTTAAACCTGATTTGACAAGAAAGATAACTCTTCATTGTCGATATTTTTCTTCACCAGTTGTCTCCCTTGTATCAATTAACCAAAATTGACTCCGTTCCAAGTTGCGGTGCACGAAAGGCTTTATGCAGACAGTGTCAACGGGAACCAAGTTAAGTAAACCCGGAAGTAAAGTACAAAAGTAGTTTCGATTTCGGCAGTTCGATATTGTGATTTTGTTAAATATTAATAAGGTGCCACGGTAAATTTTGATAAAAGAAGAAATTGGATGATTTGTCTTCTACCGAAGTATGTGAACTTTCTCTTCAGCAAATTTTTAAAAGCAGGTAGCAAGTTTCTATATAAGAAAATTAAGATCTTTCACGCACTGTTCAATAATACACAAACAATTAAATGATTATTATGGAACAATAAATGGGTAATAATGAAACAGTTGAGGAAATGTTGAAAATACCAGTTAAACATGATAATCTATTGTGAGGACATTCAGGTAGTTTTATTGACCTTGAAAATAATAAAATTAACTGGAACAAAGTACATGAGACCATCCTTAAAAAAATACTGAGTGTGTTTGCTGTAACGCTACCTATACACTCGGGTAAAAAAAGATGAAATAAAAAAGTAATCGTTTTCTTACAGGTATTTTGATTTACGAATATTAAAGATAATTTAAAAAAAATATATTTCCTACCTACCTACCCACTGATATAGATGACAGTTAAACGAATCAGGCCAGAACGAAGTGTATATTTAGCTTAGCATGGGTTATTGATTGAAATGTAGTAATGGGTCGTGTACTGGATAACAAACAACCTTCTTTCCTTCGTTGATCGTAGTAGAAGTATCCTAAAGTTATAAAATTTAGTACGTCATAATTGCTGTCTATTTTAATTGAGTGACTACACTATTGGTTAATTTGTAATTTTGTTTAACCAAAAATAATTGATAAAAAATGAACACATGACCGCTAAGTAGCGGGTGGGGTAATCACAGTTAACTGAAGACGAAACAGCATAACAAAATAGTTCAGATTTTTATTTACAGTCACATAGTCAAAATACAATTATTTATTTCAGTATAAAAAGCATATAAAACAAGGTACATATATCACAGACATTAGATTGGCAAAAAAGAAAACATAAAAAAATATTAAATGTATATAAGTCTAAAAATATTGAATTAAATATAAATATCATCAGTTTTAACTATATAAGAAAAAAATCAAATTTAATAAACAGTGGTAACCATGATTGTCAATTTCACATACCAAGGATGACACAAAAAGGGGAAACCCCTTATTTCCATTGTGGTCCTTCAATGTACAACTTTTATTGACAAGTGACCTTTACCCGGATGTCATTCAGTTTATTCTAAATAATGATAAATGTCAGATATTTACAGAATGGTCTTTATTCATACAGTTGATCTTAATTCGGAGGTGGTCGCTTAACCAGGTTTGAGTGTATTTTAAGTTAACACACATGAACGGAATGCAATATAAAGCCTGAAAAATACTTGTTTTTTTTCGGTGACCTAACTGATGCTATTTTGTCACCTTAAAATTTAATGTAGAGGTACGAAAAACATACTTAGGCACACAAAAATTTAATCGTATCACATGTTCTGACAAAACTGACTATGTTTGATAAGAAAATTATAAAATTATCTACTGTAATGTTTATTATTGTCTGGTCTGTCAGATTAGATTAAACATTTTTATTTAAGAAAATACACCATGAAGAAAAGCAAGCAATATAAAGATCGGGATTAGAGCGATAAACGTTAGTCTAATAAAGTTCTTGTCCATCATAGGTTGTGTTAACAATATGGCGGAAATAGACCATGTATGAACAAAAAGAATAATATGATTTTTTTACATTTCTGATGGAAGAAATAACAAGTAAACAGATTAGTAGACATGATTGCCAAGAAACATAATAATTGATAATAGATTTTACACACAATATGTACACGCAGTTGCAAATTAAAAAAACGCATTTTCAAAAATTCATGTAATATAATATTATATCAAACATGTCATAGTACGAACTCAATGGAAATATTGACAAAATCAATTCATGATAAAATCATGCAATAAATACACCAAAATGTTCACTTACACGAAAAATGACAGTTTTCCATTTCAACATGGTCAATGTTTTATCAGAGGCATAATTACATACATCATGGGATGAGTATATTGTCAAAAACAAAAACTTGCATAAATCGATAACAACAAAAGATTCACTTACACGTAAAAACACATTTTCCAGTTAAATTAGCCAAAGTCCTATTCTACACATCTTTGGATCAGTATATTGTCGAAAAACATAAATCGATAACAACAAAATGTTCACTTACATGTAAATTTCCAATTTACTCTGATCATCATATTCTCACCGACATGTCAGATCTATCATTATATTCTAATAGCCATTATTGCTCGAACCGTTCCTTGGATCGTAGCCCCACAAATAACGCACGTTGTTAGGGCTGGTACACACTGCGGGCAGCTCGCCATATGACCACATGGAATGGTTACAATACACGCCATCGCTTTCAAACATATTTTACAAGTTATGTTCTTCTTCATTCTTCTATTTTCTTCCATTAACGAGTCTCCATCTTCAAGATCTTCATCAGAACTAGTTATGGTATCACCATTACTTTCTGCTTCATTCTTAATCTCACACACAATCTTCAGGACTTCTTCGACTGTGGCGGTTTCATCTGTCAACCTTTTAGCTTGGAATGTAGAAAATGCATTTTCATATTTATCTTCAACGACGTGTATAACTTCAACCAAGGGATAACCAAGCTCAGACACTGTTTCTTCAGCGCTCTCTGTTTTGTTATTTACTTTCTTTATGTATTCGTCACCTTTACATCTCCGCACATGGGGACAGTGTGGGGCAACCATCGCATGTGCTTCCCATGGATCAGCGGTGTCGTCCAAAACTTTAAGCTTTTCTGCACAACAGAAACATTCCAAGATATCTTGATGTCCAGTGTAAATAAATCCTGCGGCGGTGAGTTTGTGGGCATCAATTGATGCCTTGTTCCACGTTTTGAATGTTTTAATTCTTTCGTCAAATTTGGCGTATTCTGGATGTCGAGCGTCTCTTGGTAGGATGTTCAAACTATCCAAACTGGACGACGACCGGTTCTCGAAGCAATCAATCATTTTATCCGAAGACGAATTTTCCTGAACTTTTTTTTATTTATATGTTTTTATTGAAATATATCAATCATACGTTTAAAATGTTTAAACCTCTTCTGTATAATAACGAATATCATGAAGATAATTATCAACTTGTTTGGAATCCCAGTTTCAACTTCTCGTTCATATCGTACAGTTGAAATAGATGTCATGAGATATAGTTGTATAGGTAGTATTAGATCAGCCAGCGGAAACGCGTGAAGTTTAATTGAAGATATTTAGTGCCACATTGATCTCTAGTTCATATTATTTCCTAATTTATCGTGGTATTTTGCTATTTCTATATGATTATTTGGCAACTGACAAAAATAGTTTACGATTTGTACAATTGTACTCCTTTTTTCATAGATATTCAGTCAAGTTTAATTATTAGAACGATTTTATAAAACTGACAATTCGTACTAGAACTCTACAAAAGGAAATAACAATCAGTAAAGACAATTTGTTTTGAACATTAAGTTCTAGAGAGAACTTCATTATGACCTCTGCAGAGCAACAGAGGTATTAGATTTGTTGTTGGGAAAATTTATAATGCTATTTTATGGAATGTATGGATCAACAGAGAGCCGCTCTGCAGAGGTTGCATTCACCGCATGCGGAACATTGACGCTATTTCCCTATGAAAAGACAACTCCTGTCGTTATTGATTTTTTTACCTGTGTGATGAACTAGTTTTTTTCCTTTACGCCAAAAATCAATAAGTGGCCAGTATTGATTTTAGCGTAACCTTATCGAATATGGATTATTTAGCGTTAAACCAAGAGATCTATACACCGTTTCAATTCATTAAAATGTTCATGTAATGTTGCCAATGTTTAGGTTTATCGAGTGTATGCTTTGCGTATATGTATATTCTTTACATATTTTAATTTATTTTACAGATCATATGGTTATTAGTGAGATTGATGACGACTATTCTTAACCAGATAACATACAACCAGGATTTTTCATAGCAAGTTCTCTTGAAAAGTCAGATGGTTCTGCCTTAGATTTGCCCAATAAAATAAAGAGACAAAAGGAGTCAGACTGAAAATTCCTACCTTCATACGGCAGTATCATTTTGATGAAATGACTGAAAATGAGGCGAGACAAGCTCAAAGCATTGCTGCAGAAAGAATTTATAATGTGGAAAAGGCAATGAATATTATATAAAATGAAGAACTTTCACATGGCTTTACTTTTGTGACTGATGTAATGATACACAAATATTGTAATGACACATTGTCAAGTTGTTAATTTTCATATTATCATAAATATATAGCTGTTTGTGTGTAAGCCTACTGAATTGGTGTAATTAAATGTCTAAAACAAATGTAATAGTTAATAACTATGTCTTGTGTTACATTTTGCTTGAGACTTTTCGGACAGTCGGTCCGACAAGCTTGAAATTCTGTTGGACTGAGAGGAAATTTGCCAGGCGGATGAACTGAAGAGATAAGATTCTTCATCAGACCAACCCAGTCTATCGGACAATCCACCATTATTCGCAAAGTCTGATTCTTGTCGGCTTAATTTGTTTTAACTCAATACCATAACAAAATAAAATCAGTATTAAAACCATCAGATGATTAGACATCCCACATTCTATTATATGTAAAAAGCATAATACAGGAAACAAAAGGCCACGAGTAACTTACAACTAAAATATATATATATTTATCTAAATACAGGACTAGTACTGTTCACAGCAACATGCCGTACATTACATGTATACAGTACAACCTATGTAGAGCAACACCCTGTGGGAGCTGCAAATATTGGCCGTTGTGTAGAGGTTGTTGGTCTAAATGTTGTTGTAAATATCAACTTAGGTAACTTTTGAAGGTGTTGTTATAGAGAGGTTGGTGATCTACATTGGCCACTCTGAAGAGGTTTTACTGTACATTAATTGAGCTTGACTGATATGACCAAATACCAAACAGTTCATGAGTTTAGAAACTTGGGATATAGAAATGTGGCTGTTATTGGCAGGTGGTCTTTATTCAGAGGTCATTTTGTTTTAATTAATCAACTACTTCTTTAAACGAATGGACTTCGGCATTCACATGATGGCCTTTATTCAGAAGTGACCACTAACACAGGCTTGACTGTACACCTAAATTAAAACATTCAAAGAATATCAAGATATCTAATAAAATAGATCATCTACAATGAGTCATAAAATTTAAACAACATACATTTTTTATACCACAAAAAAAGTCATTAAAGTTTCATCTTTTTCAACTTCCTGATAAAAACATGCATATCAAAATAAAATGCATTATTATCCGTTATCAATGTTTTTCCTACATACTAATTTAGGTTGTGGCTATTTTTCAGACTTTTTTAACTACAACTTTGAAACTTTGAACCCTTGCTCAAGACATTTCTTTACCCTGAAACAATATAAGAATAAGACAATGAAATATCATACATTGTTGTACAAAGCACTGCAAACTATCGCCTATTTATATTCTGTTAAAGACCCTTTCTTAGAAATCCAAAATGATGTTAACAAATTTTTTGATAGATATGATACAATTTGTTTGTTTGGAGACTTTAATAGTAGAACTAAATCTTTAAATGAT